>JAYMSL010002604.1:0-13953 GCA_036897195.1 Plantago coronopus | reverse complement strand
TATCTTCAACTTCTCACTTAGTACACTAGACAACATTAACTGCAATTCTTTCTATTGTGGAGGTTAATCACGGTCATCCTCAAACTATCTTAATGTATGCATTTTACTCGGCCACAGAGTAACTTCTGCACTTTTATTTAGTCTATTGCGGAATAAGCCATTAAACTTAGACATTTGCATTGGCTACAGTAATCACCTTGCCTCTAGTTCAAAAGACCCTGGGACATCTCGAGAGTGTCAAAATACAAATTTACTGAAAGACCATTCTGGTTCCGGGACAAAATGTAGGTGAGAATTTCATCAAAACAGTCGCAAACTCAAGCCTCTCATAACATTCTAACCAAAATAATGAGTTGTCTCTTGGATTTTCTTGTATGTTTGGCACAACAGTCTGTAATTCTGTTGGAGTGCAAACAGAGGAGACGGCTGAGTTAAGTTGCCGTGGCTCAGAGAAGTTGCTTGGTCTGTGGAACTCCAGTGATCAGCAAGAGCGAAAAGATCTTCTTGGAAAACTTCTTACAACTTGCGGAGCAGATATTCATGTGCTATTTGGGTACATGAGCTCCAGTCAAAACAACTCTGACATTGCTAATACTGAAGCAGCCAAAGTATCCGTGCTTTACTCGGAATGGATGAAGGTGGGTACTTCATCGAATCTGTTTATTGCTTTGGCTTGGTGTATAATACAAGTTGACTTTCTCTATGGGTTGCCTGAGGTCTCAGTTAATTTTAATACTAATAGTTTACTCCATATCTTGGTAACTTGTTAACATTTCAGATCAACAATGAAACTTCGAGATTGGAAGATCTGTTAGAAGCGTTGGTTGATCTTTGCAGTCTCAGAAATGTGAGTCACCAACCTTAGTGATTCATCTGTATGTTTTATTAGTACTGGTATTATATTTCAACCCAATAGCTGAATTATTTTTTGTATTGGTGATCATCTCAGTGATATATTAATATACAATTGCTAAGATTTCTTTCATATAAGCCCTATTAAATGTTCAGCATGAGCAAGATTAAGTACTTTGGGGATCAGATATGATGTATTTATTCCTACATTTATAAAAATAAATAAATAAATTAAAAAAAGAATATATATATATATATATATATATATATATATAAAAGAACGCTGCTGTGCCAAATTTGACACTACAAAGAGCTTTTGTGTGCCTATTGGCAAACAGAAATCACCGTTGTTGGATTCTCTGGCCAATGACTTCATAAGAGTACTATAGATTACTAATCAGTGCTTCCAATCATTTAATGTATGGTCTCTGTATTTCAATACTGAGTGGAATGCACTACCGGTTGCAGGTTATTATTGTTCATAGATCTCTCCGTGTCTTGCGCTCAATTTTGTCGGGTTTCTTCGGCATTGGAAAGAACTTAGGGAAAAGGTATGAAGAAGTATCTCAAGCTTCATCAAAGTTTCAGTTCTTTTATAATATTCTTTAAACATGTTATTGTAGGATTAAGCAAGAACCATTTCTCATTGACCTGTTTTGGCATATGTTAGTATGTTACTAGTTAGATTAGTAATGGTTATGGATCTAAGCGTTTTGTCCATCTTTTCTTGATTTTGCATTATTTGAAGTTGTACTATCTGTTTGATAGTGTCTGAATATGAGCTCTAGAAAATAAAGGGGTAGCTTCTGTTTTTGTTTTTGGTTCCGTTCTTTTTTATTTTGCCATATTTGGAGTCATGCCCATTTATTAGGTTGTGTCAGTACTATTCTGCTTTATAGCATCTTAGAACTGTAGATCAACTTGCCTCTGATCCTTAAGTTACAAAACTCTAATATTAATAATTTTTGCTGCATGACAACGAACCACAGCTCGGTTGGTAAAAAGCTTCCCTAACTCTTTGCCGCTTCAAAACAATTTTAAAAATTTTGCTGCATAAAAAAGATGAAAATATTATTTGTTTTCATGGTGACATATATATATATATATATATATATATATATATATTTAGCTTGGAAAGTCACCTGGATAATCAACATATATGTAATGAACTTTAATGCTCTCTTTGCGGATGGGTTCAATAACCATAGGCTATAGTTTTCTAAAATCCTCCCTGTTGATCAGTTTAACAGGACCATTTTAAGAAATATGTGCATTTTGTTCAGTAGTATATGGTTAAAGGTTATATGTGCCATTCTTTTGCCTCAATTGCTTATCGCAGCTGTCATTCAATGTGCTCGTTTCCAACTAAGAGAACACTCTGTTTATGAATTTTCTTGTCAGTTCTTTCTTAACATGTGAAAAGAGATAAGATAACAAAAATCTAAAATTTGGACATTGATTTTCCACATGCTTTGATTGTTAGGAGGGAAAATGTCACTGTTGATGAAGCACCTTCTGGAATCAACAATTCTGAAATATATCGATATGGTGGCTATTCTGGAAATGAAACACTATTTGCTGCAAATATGACACGGGCATTTAATCAGAGCAGTATTCCACATGGACTTAGATTGCCTAATGTCATAGACCCTTGTCATGGTGGTTTCCTCGATCGTGACAGTTTTGGGGAATCTATTTCTAGAGCATGCTGGGTTTCTCTCTTTGAACGTATCTGCCAAGCTGCTAAGACAAACAATGAAGAAAAAATAAGATTTGAAGCCCTATCTATCATGAATCTAATCCTTGTGAGACAAAATGCATACGATGAGAGAGACAAGTGAGTTGTTTCATTCTTCAATGATATACTATAAAATATAATTATTGTTATTCCTACTAACATCGAAAGGATTCCTTGGTATAGGTTTGCTGGAGACCAACTTTTCCAGACTCTAGCACAACTATTGAGGAGGAATGCTGGATTCTGCGTGCAAGACCTAGCTGTTCGTGTGCTTTCTTTGCTATGCAATTGTAAGTTTTACACTATTTAATATTAGATTGATGTGTTGTTCTATTCACACTATTCTTTCCATCTTCCTTGATTGTTTGCGCATGTAATATTTGTTTAGGAAAATATTTGAGACATTCTCCCCGAAGTTCAAGAAAAATCATTTGACTTTAAGCTTTATGCTAGAAATAAATATGCTTGTGATTCTTCACGTGTATTTGGTGCAACCTTATCAGTCACCTTATCAGGTGATTTCATTTGAAAATAAATTAGTTTGGTGAATAATAAGGTGACTGAATTGAAAAGCTACTCTATGAAGCTTTTCAAAATATAAGGTAACAAATTAGCTACCAGTCACTTTATCAGTTACCAGTCGCCTTATCAGCTCGTTTTGCCAAACTGACACTGTGATTTATATGAAAAGTTACCAAATTTTGTGGTATGTGTAATACTTTAGTTGGATTTCCACATTAGCATGAGTGTAACGATTTCTCTACCTATTCTGCAAAGGTCCAAAAGTTGTAGCTGTGCTTTGTTTTGGTATTAGAGAAGACACAGCAGTTAGGAGCTCCAGTGATACGAAGGAGAAGATAACTCTCCAATCACTGAATGAGATTTTAATTGGATTGGCAGATTGCGTAGCTTGCAGCGGAACTGCTACCGCAGAGGTAAGCTTTGCAGTTGCCTACTGCTTAAATGTGAGTTACACAACTATTTGGAAGCTTCACTTGTTTGCAAGCAATCCATATTGAGAAAACTTGATTAGTGTAACAGTCCAGACTTCAGCAACTGTACATTGTATGACTTCAACTGTTTGGACAGTCTTGTATCAGTAGATGCACTAATCATAAACATGTCCATTTGGACTTCAATAAATAATTCTTCTCTTCCTCATCTGGGAAGATTTACACTCGCCTAAAATGTTTCGTGGCTCTTATTATTGAAATCATCAGTTATCATTTCTGATTTTCCGGGACCATCTTAAACTTGGTTCTCTCAGAATATTGAGTGAAAAACTGCAGAAAGCAACATTCTATGAGTACCCCGATGATTTTGAAGACTCCTGGCCTGGCTACCACAAGTTAAAAGTACTCCACTTTTCTCGTCATTTATAAAAACGTTTGCAGATTTAAAAGTCAACTTTTTGCCCAAACATTTAGGAGGTTTGGGTTGAGAGAGAAGCCCCATGGTTTCCTAGGGAACCTAAATTGAACTCTGCTCTTTCTGTGAACTGTTTTTATGCTTTGCTGTCTGGGACTGCTTCCAATCTGATTTGTCATTTGGAGTTTGAGGTGTAGCCTTTATTCTGGCATGGCTCTCTTTTAATAGTATTTTAATCTTCTTTTTTTTCTTTTGTTCTTTTTTGAACTTTCAGGAAATGAAGCTCCGGAGAAATGCAATATTATTTCTGGCTTTCTTGGGGTCATCTGGACAAGCTGGCTTTGAGATTTTGCTAAACTATAAGCTCTCGAAGGGCATCAGCTTCCTCACCCTTGTTGTACAAAGTTTAGTATCAGATTTGGAGCTCGGGAAAATTAAGTCTGCTCAACTATCCCACATTGCCAGAGAACAGTAAGTTCCAAGTGGTCAATTTTATATCCACCAGTCTCAAGACTAAGATTGCCTGAACTTAATTTCCACATGGTCACTTTTTGCTTTAAAATTGTAATCTTCCCACCTGCGGCAAACTATAGCGGGAGAGGTAGTCCTACCTTTTTATAAAAACAAAATTTCAAAAATCCGCTTGGTCAATTTTTGCTTGCTGATCTCTCCTAATTTATTGATTAGCTCCATGAAATTATTGCTCTAATTTTATGACGGTAAGGCTTTTACTGTTGAGATTTAACTTTTGGCAGTTTGTCTAATACCCCTTTCCTTGTCAATTTTACAGTAGCTTGCTCATTCGGGAGGCACTCATTCTCTTGAATAGACTTGTGTCCCATCAGAAATACTCTATTCCTGTTCTGCAAGCATTGACATCAAGAGATATGGCAAGCATGACTGTTGATCTTGCTAACAGATTGGCCTACAAAACTAAGTTCTCATGGCAAGATAATCAAACAAGTAAGAAAATTCTAGAGGCGGAAGTATTGGATTTGGCTCGAGTCTTCAAAAAAAGAGTTTTTGCTTTTTTAGGAGATAACACATCATGAGAAAGAATCCGTGATGTCTTTTGTTGTTGGTAGGTAGGAGTATTATTTTTGGGGGCCTGTGATGATGGGGTGTATAATGGCCATTTGATAACAAACGATGCGTCCAATGCTAATCTCCAAAGTTTTGTCAGCTGTACATATTCAAGTTACTTCTCTTTTTTGCGAAGCTAGGTTAAATTTCATAAAGGGAGTACAAGATTGTAAGAGGGAAAAACGCAATTCAAGTTCACTCACAAATTGCAAACAGCAATGTACTAATGCTACAAATAGAGTTAATCCACTTTTAGTCTTGTGTTCCCAGAAAAATATTAATTTTGCCCGGACAGCCGGACTCAACATTCATCTCATCTAATGTTGTACTAGTACTTTATATGCAACAACTAATGATGTTGGTACCAGTCCATGTTTGCTACTATTAGTGTCTCTGTATAGTACACCATTCGTTAAAAAAATGCGATATGCATAGATCCTTCTAAGCATGAACTGGCATTTGTTTGCTGGCCCCGATTTCTAACAAATGTACTGAACAACAGAGTTCACTCATGTATTCTTATCAAACATTGTATGCCTAACAGCAATGTCATATTACAAATGGCATGAAATAATATAATGCTATAAATAGCCGAATCACAAGAATCGTTACAATTAAGCTGTAAAGTCAGTCCCTACAGAGTACAATAAACAAAGCTGAATAGAACTCCCCCAACATATAAAAAAGGGATTCTTACTAAGGTAGAACCAAAATTGATCTAAAACTTCACCCGAGATTCAAGTACACCAACTTAGTGCGCACACTCAATTTGCTATGGTATCGTCTGTGCATACAGAATATCCAGTTGTGGTGTGTCTTCAATGAATTCTTCGATCATTCATCGTCAGAATTATCAAATGTTATTTTTTTAGCTTTAGGCGCATTAACGTCAATTTCTCTGAAATGAGCACCATATAACTTGGACTCCTGCTCAGAATTGGAATTTCAAAAGGTTATCACCATAGCCACTAATGGATTAAAACATGTCATAAGGATAGCAGTTTAGCAATATAAAACACAAAATGATCTGATGAAGCAAAAGGAAACAGGGAAAATTAGCCATCGGCAACCTTCTCCATATATATATATATATATTACTCGACGACAAGATATGATACCCCAGCAATTTCAAATAGAAGTGTACATATGTGATATGCCCATGAACATGATAGTTTATAGAGTTGCTCACAAGTCCGAGAAACACATAAACAGGATGTCTCACCTTTTTCTTGACATGAGTCCCAAATTTAACAAGGTCTTCAGGTACAACTTGCTTTGCTTCTCTGAGAACATTCACCAACTCTCCAGCAAGTCCCTGATAAGACCAGCACTATCATCAATATACAAATCATAGAAACGCCAAGACTCCAGAGTGGAGTTTGCGCAAGTGTTTCATTGGTGGAAAGAGTTGGTAATTTATACCCTGTTATCTTTGGTGAAGAAAGTGTGAGCCACTCCCTTTTTACCAGCACGTCCAGTTCGACCGATTCTATGAACATAATCCTCTGTAGTGAGAGGAAAACTATAATTTATAACGACTTCAACATCAGGAATATCCAACCCTCTAGCAGCTACATCAGTAGCTATCTGCAAAAAAAGGAGAAAAAAGAGAAGATAATGTTAAGATTGCTGAACTCATCGAAAGTGGCAAATCCTATGAAATACCATATGGTGAAGGTGTGCGATCATATTGCTTACCAATAACGGACAGGTACCATCCTTAAATGATGCTAAGGCTTGCGTTCTTGCAGTCTGTGCTTTGTCACCACTTATAGAAACAGCTTTCCAACCTCTGCAGTCATCATTAAGCAACAGAAATAAAGTTAAACAAGACCCCAAACTAATTAAAGTAAGGATGTACTCATCTTTCTAATCAACATACTACTGCAATAATACAATATTTAGATACCTTCGCTGAAGCATATTCTCAACTCTGGATGCTTCCTTCTTGTACAAAACAAAAACCAAAACTCTATTCCTGAGAAAAATTAACAAACGCAAGTGTGAACATCTTTAACTTATTCTTGAAACAAAACCAAGAAGAGTTTAAACAATTATCATACTCTTAGCAAATGCAATACCTTCTAGACTTGTGGTATTTCTCTAGCAAAATCTGTAGGCGCTCATCACGTGCTCTATCATCCAAGACCTACAATACCAGGGGAAGAATTTTATTTCCAATTACTTTAGTGCAGCACAGTATACATAGGTCCAGAACCACGACTTACAACTGGCCATTCATTAATCTAAAAAAACACACTATACCTCCACAATTTGCAGGACATCATGGTTAGCAGCTAGATCCTCTGAGCCCACAACCACCTGAGAGACTCACAATTAGAAATAAGATTTTGAATGATTGGTAGGCAACTAAACGGTACAGTCATGCAGTCCATACCTTTACTGGAGAAGGGTCCATAAACTCTTGAGCCAACTGATGTACAGCTGGAGGCCAGGTAGCACTGAACATTAACATCTGACGAACTGCATGGATGGAACATATAATATTAAGTTACAGAAATAAGAAATTAAAATTGATATGTCAAACATCTCATCTTTTAGCAGTGTCAAGAAATGGTATGTTGAACTTATGTATTAACTGGTCATGGATATACTAGTTATTTTTCCAGAGTAACTAATTCAATACTTAATCTAATGTCTAAAGATGGGGAAATCTTATGGGAGACTATCATTTGTTAGGGACGGATTAACATTACAGATACCAAGAACACCACTGATTGAGGTCAAAACATCGATGGTTTAAAGTGTGTTTCCGTATTTCATAAGCGAAATTAAGTACTTAGTTAAGAACATCATGGATTTTTACAAGCATCACTCTGTCTCTTTTCAAGATTAAAAAAAGGCCGTCTCCCACAAGCCTTTTGTGTCTAGGGAGACCTTACTACTTTCATTATTACATCCAACTAGGAAATGGCCATACTGAAAGTAGTAAGATCTCCAAAGAGAAGATAATTTCTTTGACATATAATTGGAAAGAACAGGTCAGATCCAAAGATTAATATCCATCCATAACATACTTCAAGCTGTCAGTGTATCAGAATTTCACATCATACCAGAACATGTTTGGCTTAATATTGACCGGACCTCGGGCTCAAATCCCATATCAAGCATGCGATCAGCTTCATCAAGGACCTAAAGCATAAATCAGGGTTAGATAGCAATTGGGCAACACTCAGTGGCAGAATTTCAACTTTCTCAATAGGCTAGAACATCTGTCAATCTGTTTTTCAAATAGGTTAGCGGACTGTTTGGTTCTAAGTTAGCTAATAGAGTTTTTTGAGTGAGTTAGTTGATGAACAGTGACTGGTCCTTAATAGAGTTTCAAAATAGTGTTTGGTATGTTTTAAGGACTTTTAGGCTTTTTAGGGGGAATAATAGTAGGGGTGTAAGAGTGTGTAAGATGCGGGGTGTGTGTTTAAGAGAGTAAGAGTGTGGGGTATGTGTAAGAGTGTAAGAATGTGTAAGACAGTGTAAGGAACAAATAGGATGTAAAAGGTAGAGAGTGAGAGAGAGTGAAATGAATTGACTAAGTTAAGGAGACTTCTTAGTTGAGAAACAAATGCAAAAACTCACATTTTTCTCTATTAAGGGTGCTAACAGAGTTCTCTAGTTGAGAACCAAACAGTCCGTAGGTGCTGCTTTTTTAAAAATAAAAAAATCCCATGTATTAAAAATTTGTTAAGCATAATTCTGGATTCCAAGAAATAAAGAATGAGCAGAGTAAATACTACTTCAACAATTCCATTGAAGTCCAATAGACAGGTTCCAAATTATGAACAAGGTATATGGCATTCGCAAACATCCAAGATATACAATCCACACAAACTTAGGCATAAAGAATTCATTACAAGAGTTTTCTAAAAGTGAAATCTTCTCATAAGAGAAAGAAACCAAAACTTACCACGAAAGACACTTCATTCAGCTGACACACTCCCATTTCAATCAAGTCTCTCAAACGACCAGGGGTTCCAATAACAATGTCCTGATATAGCAGCATGCAAAAAGATGGATCATTATTGTGATAACCATAAGTAATAAGTCAGATTATATTGAAATTTGTACCGCTATTATGTGCAGAGAATATGAGTATCATTTCATTACAAATGGGGATATACATGATAGCATATGAGCTGCAATTGTTGAACGAAATGATTGATATACGCAACATCACTTTTGTATGATACTCCGTACATTAATCGGGAATCATTGCCATTGTGGATTTACAAAACCAGTCTCAAACTTCATAAGGAGGCATATTGCTCAATCCAATGACAACTGACCGCACACATGTTCTCAGCTCAAAATCTAATCTCTATCACAATGTAGCTCCTCTAGACATAATTCTCATCTCATCAAATTATCCTTTCTACACCACTTTGACTCTTACCATATTTCAATTTCCAATGCTTTTTTTTGGGGCTTTTATGTGAGATAATTTCTCAAACTAATAATTGCAGGCTGAATGTTATATGAAGTGTCTGGTATTGATAATAAGGTACAGACTTAGAGCCATGACATATCCCATCTGCTCGTTTTAATATTTCATTGATTGGGTCTCTCAGCTTGTTGGTTTATTTACATTCCTCGCATGATGTAATTAAGCGGGAATGTATTCTGTCTCTTTTATTGTGCATTTCTCTTGCACATCTGAAAACTTCTCGAGGTTAATCCTCTTATTATTAATTAATTTTTCCGAATCCAAAAAAAGGTACAAACTTAGAACCATGACATCGGGTCATAGGATATACTAGACATTGCAAGATGCAACTAGTTCATACTAACTTAATAACACACAACATCAACTGATGTCGCTTCATATGCTTTCCAGAGATATAGTGAGGCGAAACCAAGCAATTTCACTCTGTTAGTTCATTATGGCAATAGTGGTGGCAAATTTAAGATATAAAATTATAATCAAACACTTAACTAAGTTCTGCAATATCCTAAACTAGACAGAGTCCAAAATCGCAACATTAACCATCTAGTACGAGCTTTTGTTATTAAATTGATGGGAAAACGGAGACTTATATAAAGATAAGTTTTTCCCAATACATGCAAGGAAAAGTTCAGTAAAACAGGGGCATGTTTATTAAAAAGAGTCGTAATTGAGGTAAGTTTTGGTTGGATGAGAAATTTTTGTCTATATTATCTCTAAACCTCCGGCAGCTCAATCGCCCTCTCAATAACAAGCACTTTTTTTATCACTCGTTTAGCAGAATAAAGTGCTAAGCGACTTTAGATCTTTAGCTTGTAGCTGAACACTCTAGACTCCGACGTAAAAACTTATGGCAGAGCAATCGTCTCTTCTATTAAATAACTTTTTATCACTTGTTGATTAGAATGGACTGCAGAATGACTTCTAAATACTTTCTTATAGCGATGGGCGAACAACAGTTGCTACACTTAAAGCCTTGCGTGCACTATGGACTCTATAGGCTACTATGAACCTTAGCCCAGCGGACCTTTTGCTCAGAGCTGCACAACACGCCCTTAATAAACATTCCTCTAAAAAAAAGTCATCCACGTTTACAAGTTCTCTTCCAACATGCGATTCATTTAAGGTTCTTACAGACCTCAAGATAACACTCCATCTGCTTCGTGCTTTCGCCATAAAATGTGTAGTATAAGTTTTTTCTTTTGGGTCTAAGTAAGTACTAAATACATGCAGTTGATAATGTAAATAATTTGGTCACTATGTTTATACTTAATGCTTAATGTATATTTATATCGATAACCATACATTGCAAGTTACAGATCAAAGGCAATCAGATAATAAAAGATAAACATGCCTACTTGATGTTTAATCCTGCAAAGGAGTAAAATCTAAAGCCTACTTCTTGAAATATGATTCACAGAAATACTTAAAATTTTGAAAACTCACCACACCAGCTCTTAGAGCAGATATCTGGGGCTGTTTAGAAGTTCCACCATATATACATACTGACTTTACTCCACTTGGCTTCCCAGCATCATAAAGCACATCTGCAATCTAGGATCACGCATACATTGTCAAACTTAGCTTATCAAGAATTCAGATACAGTTAAAGTAAAACGATGGCAGCTAACCATATTACTTTTTTGTTCATTCTTAGTTCAGATATGTTTTCAGAAATTTACTAGGACATTATGAAGGAAAAGCTCCACAAGCAAAATCACTTCCTCTTACACAAAATAGATATCTAACATAGATGGGCATCATAGACGAAATAGATATCCAACATAGATGGGCATCATAGACGAAATAGATATCTAACATAGATGGGCATCATGTCTGCGTCGATACCAAATTATGAAAACTTAATTAGCTTCAAAGCCTAATGTTATGCACATTATACTGTTGTACAAGGATAATGATCAATGATCACAAACTGATGATATAGGTTCACAATTGGCATAAGCCACTCAGGTTCCCAAAAGGTCATATCAGTATTTAACTAAACAAAAGACTGTCCAACCACTTATGAATATGAAAAATCCAGAGTAAGAGAACATACTTGCTGAGCTAGCTCTCGCGTAGGAGAAAGTACAAGGCAACGAGGAGTGGATTTCTTGTTAGTTTGATTCTTCTTTTTGTTCAACACATGATTGATTGCAGGGATACCGAATGCCAATGTTTTGCCTGATCATTGCCAAAACATAGCTCAGTAACATAAAACAAAAGGTTACGAAAATCATCAAAAAGCTGAAATTAAGAAGAGAACATTACCAGAACCGGTAGCAGCAATTCCAATAAAATCACGACCCTCCAGAAGAAAAGGCCACGAATTGGATTGTATAGGTGAAGGCTTATCGAAGCTCTTGCAGCATTCCAATACAACACTGGAAAGCCCTGATTCTTGAAATGAATCCAATGCTTTGTACTTCAAATCATTAACATTCTTCCCTGACACCACAACACCAGTGCTTTCTCTAACCTGCTCCACAGACTTCTCTCCATCTTCATCAGCCTCTTTGTCCTTTTTCTTCTTCTTTTTGGATTCCTGGACTGAACCATTATCCAAGACATCACCTTTTTCACCACCCTTGTCTCTTTTCTTCTTCTTCTTGGAATTTTCAGCCGACCCGTTTGATATGTCAACCTCTGCTTCGGGTTCTTGGTTCAGTTTCTTGTTTTTGGTATCTTTCTTGGATTTGGGAGAGATTTCGGCTTCGGTTTCTTCGTGCTTCCTCTTTTGCTTGTTCTTGAGCTTTTTCTGAAGCTTAGCCTCGCCGTTGGCTGTGGCGTTCATGGCGTCTGTATCTACGGTGTCTGTCTTCGGGCCGGCCATGGTTGGTTAGTGGTGGAGATTGAATGGTGGTACCAAAACCCTAAATATTGGAGGGAGAGGGATTAGGGTTTTTGAGGTTGTCGGCTAATCGAGCTCAAAATTTCCCTCAATAATAATGAAATGAAAGAATAACTATATATATATATTTTTTGAGTAATTTTGGTTGGAACACTACAACAATTTTGCCTTTATGGAACGATTTCTGTTACCACGACTTCTAATTATGCTATAAAGTCTCATATAACACAATTTACTAGTTATATACCATGGTTTTAACTTTTAAGCCGTGGTATATAAGATGAGAAAACTAGCTATAAAGTTTTATTCGACGGTATTTATGAAATTAAACAAAATTGTAAGGATTTTAATGCAAATTGCACAAGGAGGGAATTGTTTTAGATAAGTTTGTTTCTCAGTACTCATCACTCTCGTCTACACTCATCACTCATCAGTCTAAGCTCATCTCCAATGGCGAAATTAGGTAAGATGAAAAATCTCGTTACTCTCTCCTTCTCCCATGGAATTAAATTAATTGTGTCTCTCTTGTCGTTTTCAGCTCGTGTCTCCGTTGGATTCAACACGACGGCGACCGATTAGCATCTGGCGTGATTTATACCTTGTCTAACAGAAATTCAGGTAACGTCTGTAATGTTGAATCGAAATTCTTCTATGTGAAAACATTGATGGTGTATTGTTTGTGTGGATTAATTCCTTACTAGATTATTAGGGATAATCACTAGATCTAATAGGCACCTTGTAATCTTCATGATATTGATTAGTCTTTAATGTTGAATCGAAATTCTTCTATGTGAAAACATTGATGGTGTATTGTTTGTGTGGATTAATTCCTTACTAGATTACTAGGGATAATCACTAGATCTAATAGGCACCTTGTAATCTTCATGATACTGATTATTATACTTCATATAATAAGTTGAAAATCACTTATGAATAATCAATAGTATTTGTTATGGAGTGGTGGAGTGGAGTATTACTTCATATAGGAAGTGATTTATGGAACAAATTGGTATGAGGGGTTATAGTCTTCAACTCATGAGGGGAGTATAGTATATTTAGTGTTGGTTTCTGGATCCGTTCTAATTCAAAACAATTGAGCTCAAAAGCTCATAAATAACATCTGTGAATCTCAACAAGCAAATAGGAAGACATAAACATCACCTAAAATGATTCCAAATAAGCACTTAAAAACCTTCTAGTTACATAACCATAAGATCTAGAGCTATAATAAAATCTCTTTATCATATTCCTCACTTCCTTAGGCTTTTGCTAGTAGTATGTAAACAGTACAATAGATAGCCACAAAATATTAGATAAATCAAGCTTTCTATTGGCATACTGATTGCACAAAAATCATACCATGTTATGTTTTACACTAGTGTCTTGACTTTTGACCAGTTATAGATAAGGTTGTGTGAAGCTTAATATAGTAGATTGTAGGAGATTAGTTCTGGTGTAATTTTGGAGCTTCTGATTACTTGTGATCCAAAAAAAAAGAACAGTTGAAAGGAGTCCATATGATGTGTTGATTCTGTAGTGATGTGTAAATAAGAAATGTTTATACATCCTTTCAGCAGAGTTTCATAAATGGATAAGAGTTGGATA
>JAYMSL010002603.1:0-13954 GCA_036897195.1 Plantago coronopus | reverse complement strand
GACTATTTACCCCCAAGATTGCTACTTACTATGAAGAATATTACCAGTCTAAAGGAGTGAAGTTTGTAAAAGGGACTGTCCTGACATCATTTGATTTCTATGCAGATGGGAAGGTAAACTATATGCCAAGAACGTATATATTGTATTTTCCTTTATGGTGACCCCATTGTGAATACAACTCTCTTTACATTTCAACATTTTTGGTCAATAATCCGCTGGTTTTCTATCCAAGTCATGTTTATCTGCTGTCTCTGAGAACTTGATATTTCTACAAAAAAAAAAATAGCAAATTCTGAAGATTGTGAACACCCTGAATGTTCTTGCAATTGTTTTGCCTGCACTTGCTTCACAAATTACATTAATAAACAACTGATCGTACAGGTCACCGCCGTTAATCTTAGAGATGGAAACAAGCTGCCAGCAGATATTGTCATAATTGGGATTGGGATTCGTCCGAACACCACTCTATTTGAAGGCCAGCTAACCCTCGAGAAGGGAGGTATCAAAGTGAATGGCAAAATGCAATCGAGCAACACCTCGGTCTATGCAATAGGTGATGTTGCTGCTTTCCCAGTCAAAGTCTTTGGAGATATACGCAGACTCGAGCATGTTGACTCTGCCCGAAAGTCTGCAAGACACGCAGTTGCTGCAATCATGGAGGCGGAAAACATTGGCGAACTAGACTATTTACCTTTCTTCTACTCGCGAGTCTTCACATTGTCTTGGCAATTTTATGGAGACAATGTAGGGGAGGTAGTTCATTTTGGTGATTTCACCAGCAGCAGTTTTGGTGCGTATTGGGTACACAAGGGGCAGCTCGTTGGAACGTTTCTTGAGGGCGGAACAAAAGAACAGTACGAGGCCGTAGCACAGGTCAGAGCAGAACTAGTGCAGAACACATTTTCAATCCATATTCTTTCTATTTAACAACCTCTACACATTCTATTTAGCATTTTATCTACCAAATCTTACTCCTTCCGCTTATGATATGCTGTAGGTTACGCGTTTTCAGCCAAAAGTTGAAGACCTGGCCGAGCTCGGGATACAGGGTGTGGGATATGCATTGGCCATGAGCCAGGAAGTCTCATCAGTGACAACTATTGCACCCGAGCCATCAACTGATGCTGGCAGTTCGAGTATGGTTCTTGAGAAGCCACTATATGCATGGCATGCAGCTGCTGGAGTAGTTGTTGCAGCGTCGATAGCTGCCTTCGCGTACTGGTACGGTAGGAGGCGTAGAAGATGGTGAGTGTGGGTCATCTTATTGATGACTGCACATTGGTGCCTTTGTTGTAAGTACCATGCAAGGGAGATGGAACTCCTTAATTTATACGAAACAATTTATGTTGGGGATAGAATATGGATTGATTCTGATACTCAAATATGTCATGTGAATACTATCTTGAGAGAGATACTCTTCATGGTGTATTTTACTATGTACATGAATTAAGTTTATAAGCATACTTGTGCACACAGCACACCAGATTCACGACCTAGTAAGACTATCGTTACCATATTCGACTACTAACTTGTACTCCCTCCCTCCGTCCCACAAAACTTCTGAAACAGTTGGCAAACCTGTTCTTGCCAATTCTTTTGCTGCACCTAGTTGTAAATTGTGATTAATTGCTGGACTGGTTCAATCTTAGCTTGATTGCAAATTCACAATGTCAGATTTACCCCATCTTCAGAATGATAATACATAGTTTAGTTGCCAGTTTACAAGGTAAAAGTAAATAATTGTGTAAAAAGACAGTACGCATACAAACTCTCTTTTGGGTCAAGTTCATTGAGTTGATAAGGTAACACAGCAGCATTGTGGTTCATGAAGAACGCTACTGGAAATTCAATATGTCGTTCAAACAGCTACATCTACAATCTTAACACACAAAAGTTGAACCTTCATTAGAATAAACATCCAATTTTCAACTCCAGGAACATTTGCACTCTCAAATCTCAGTTCAGGTAGACAAAGGCATGAAGCAACACTTGAACAATCCTATGTTGCTTTCATATGTCTGTTTTCTCAGAACCATCATTCTTCTTAACCAGAATTCTCCATGGAGGACATTGGAGGAAGGTGAAACGCATACTCAGAGCCCTGATAGATAAAAAATTTGACGGAATTTCACGGAAGACTTATAGGGTTCATGTGCTCATCTAAGAGCAGGGTTTCCGCCTCTATGTTCATATCCGCTCCCAGCTCCAGTATTAGGTGCTGCTGAAGCATAATTTGTATTTTTGGCAGAAGATTGCCCTTGAGGCCCAGCAGAACCCCTATTAGCTGTTGCTGGCTCATAACGACCACCTTTCTGAACATCGTGAGCACCTCCCCTTTGCATGTCATAACCAGGTGCTACTTGTCCAGCATAACCAGGCTTTCCTTGCGCATCATACCCACCAACAGGTCCCACATTGGCACCAAAACCTGGATCCATAGGTCCCCTGTGAGGATTATATCCAGGGACCATGGGTCCCCTCTGAGGGTCATAAGCATTGCCGGCGAAACCTCTCTGGGCATCGTAATTAGGTACTCTTTGAGCATCGTAACTTGCTCCAGGACGAACTTTCAGGGAATCATAACCTGCTCCAACGTGCCCTCCGTACCCAATTCCAGTAGTTGCAGGGTATCCTGGTGCTTTGGAAGGGTCCGGTTGAACACTGGGACCAGTAGGTGCAGCATTGGCTACGACATGAGGGGAAACACCCCCAGTACCAGCTGAGACCCCAGTTCCAGTACCAGCACCTCTGCCAGCAGGACCCCCCAAATGTGGGGCTTGACCCTGGTTTGCAAAATAAAGCGAGAAAACATCACTGCCAGATCATTTTCAAAGACACAAACACACAGGAACATCAAATGTGCAATAATTGGGAATGGGTAATAGCATAAAACCCCATATTTGTCTTATTATAGTGACTGCAATAACTCTTTAAACTTTCAGAAACTCGAACCAATATCCTTCTATTTTCTTAATTTCTTAACAGACATTTTTATTTGCACCAAAAACACATCGGAATTCTAGTAGTAATAAAAATAACACAGCCTTGATATAAAGGGGTATGTATGTAAATTCGATAGTGAAGAGGCCCTTCCATGCCACATTTGGTTTTCAATTTTCATCTTAGTTAAAGGGAATCAACCAAAACCTAAACAGAAGTTGGAGCAAATTAAATTACTTTTCTTTTTTTTTGAAACGGCAAAATTATAGTAGTATTAATTAATAAAGAATCTTAAATTACAAAGAGTGGCAAATTAAATTACTTGACACTGCAATTTTTCTACTGCAGTTTTTAATGTAGTAATTTGCAGTCTGCAGCAATGGCAGACTACTGGTAAATACTGAATAGCAAGAAATCCAGATGCATAGACATGAATCGTTTCAAATGAGAAATTCACAAGAGAATTGTAATACTATATAACTAAATGATATACCTGTGGTCCAGGGTAGGCAGTTTGAGCAGGGGCATAGTTACCCATGGGGTAACCTTCTCCATACCCAGGATAACCGCTATATGCACCTCCTGCACCTAACAATGTAATACATGAGTATGAGTGCCAATATAAAACCAACACAAGAGACGTGCATCAGAGAAACGAGGAGAAATGCATCAATGACTCTCACTTGTTCGAGGGTCAAAGTTTGAAACATTAGTTAGTTCTGCTCTGAGCTTGTCCACCTCTCTTGACATCGCCATATAGTTCTTCTCCATCACCTGCAATGACTCAAGGTGCTCACTGTACATCTTCTTTTCATAATCAAAGGTCGCCCTGCAAAAATCAGATCCCAGAAACATAAATCGTTTGACGTTAATAGAAAAGAAAATGAACAACACGCTTGGAATTTAACTATGACTGAGCCATTTGGATGACTGAAATATGTGAAGAACTTATCATTTCTCTGAATATGATCAGATAAATACAAGTGGTTTTAGAATGTTCAGATCCTCCTAAACTAATAGCGTTGAAGGCTTATAGGTCGGATCCAAGTTAGTCTATGGAGAGACCACCCCTTAAAAAAGACCAAAACATGATCAAAACATTACAGATCTTAGTCTCTTACCACCAAATATTACACGTGTTACCACAGAACATTACACATATTACACCAAAACATTCTATCAAAACACTACACATGTTACACCAAAACATTATCAAATTCACCGCTCTAATTTTCCATCAGATTCTTTCATTATTCAAATATCAAGTTGGTGCTTCTTTACATCCATGGAGCTTCCAAGACATTACAAATGCTAGACCAAAACATTAGACATTCTCCACCAAAACATTGGACAGCTATATAAATGATACATTACACATCGTCCATAAAAAAATTAGACTGCTTAAAAACTACTTAGTTAAACATTATACATACATCACCAAGCCATTATACATCCTCCATCAAAACATTAGACACCCTGAGCTAAAACATGGTGTTGGTCTTTTTTGGACTTTCTTAACTAGTGGTCTCTCCCGAGACTTTGTAAAAAATATATATATTATTCTAGGAAACACTATACTATCATTATAATTTCATTGGAATAATTTTTCAGTCAAAAAAACAAAGGATATGAACACCAACACAGGATTGGGCAAAGAAAAGAAAGAAAAAAAAATTGATATCAAACTTTCACTGCGTTAAAAGACTGGGTTACATCCACCAGGCCAGCTCATAACAATCCTTAGAGACAGAGATATTACGTAATGGACATAATAGCGATAACTAGCTCAAAAGTAAAGACCCAATTTTATCCACAGCTGATTGATTTACATATTTCTAGCATCAAAGCTTCAACGAGTATTCCATGTTTCAACATAAGAAATTAACGGGAAGTTACCTTGCGCGCTGACACTCCTGTCTCAAGCCATCAAGTTCAGCCATTAGAGCAGGAATCTGTTGTGCATCAGAATGAGCCATCTGAAGATCACGATTTAACTGTTGTACCTTGGAAATCAGATCCTGCCTAGCAGCAACTAAGCTCTGAGCTTCAGCATGTACCTTTGGCAGGTCCTTTTTTACAGCCTCTGAGGCTTTAAGTTCAGCCTCCATAATCGACATTTTCTCCATTATACCCCTTGCCTGCTGTTCTTTTTCAGACTCCACTTCGGCAATATGGCCATTTATCACCCTCAACTCATTATTGGCTGTAGCAAGGTCTTGCCTTAGACTTCCATGGGTGGCAGCAAGCCGCTGATTTTCTTTCACGAGTTTTGATATCTCAGCATGTTGACCAGATAGCTTTTGTTCCATTAATTCAGGCGGGGGTAACATATCGAAATGCGGAAAACCACTAGGTGGTAGATGCATTGCTGAACCAAAAGGATCATGATGCACTACAGAAGATCCAGATGGAGGATGACGAAAATCTTGCGGAGGCAATCGACCTTTACTTGCCATTACTGGCTACAAAGCAATTGCAATTCCTTAAGCAGCAACCTGTAAATACAGCAATACATCACTTTTCGCACCATAATGTTTTGATCAAACCAGAATGCACCATTCCAGAAATTAAATTAGGGAAGAGGGGAATGGGGCAGACTAGATCCATGATTGATGCGGAAGTAGAATTTATAGAGATCTTGCAGGAACAAAAAATAGTTGGAATTCACATGCACAAATTATGATATTCACATCAAAAGATTAAGCTTTGTAATAAATCAAGAAAATGAAAGACAGAAGATGTCATCACTTTATAGTATATTCAGTGCAAGTGTTGTTTAAGCGTATATAAGATTAATTTCACCTCGAGCACGAAGTAGTTGACAAAAGTTAGTATCTAGTTAATAAAATCAGTATCCTAGTTCGATTAAGAAAGATAACTTTTTATTTATTACAAGGTGGACAATCTAATTTTTTGGGAAGAATAAACAATCAGTTTTTTTTCTTTTCCATTTGGCTTAACAAACATGCTTCTCTCTTAAATAAGGAAGGAAACAAATTTGGTCACCCTTAGAAGTCATAGAATACATCACGTGTCCATTTCTTCATGTCCCATTAATAGTAATAACAATCTCTCCGTGATCAACATTTCTTCAGGGATTAGTTATTTAAGATACACATCGATGTTATAGCCATAACAGAAAGTAACAAAGCGAGAGTGGTAACCACAAAACAAGAAGTCAGGCTAATAACATAAAAAGAAGAAGACATTTTGGTTTCTTACAATATTAATGTAGAAATCCATGAAAAGAAAACACAGTTGTAGTGGAAGCCAGGACAGCAATAAAGGAAAGCTCTATACGAAGTTAGCCGAATCATAACAAATACATTGAAACTCTTTTAGATTTCATTTAACATCAAGGTGCTTCCTGCAGCTCAATTTTGCCAATGACAAAAAAAAAATCATCTAGTATCTACATATCTACCTCATATCAAAGAATTGTAATTACTATTACTATATATTTTCTTAGGCTACTAGATAAGGCAGTCAAGAATCATGACTCAGTGAATTGACCACACACGCTCCCAGCCTAAAGGGAGAGGAAAAAGATAACCAACATAAAAGGAGACCACCCAGATGAAATGCATCAAAGATGGAAATCTCGTATATTATAGTTACGTTTACATTTCAAATATCCAAGTCACAGTCAATACTTGCACAATATTAAAAATGGAACACCCAAATTAGGATCAACATTGAACTTAACACAACATTATAGGGGGACAGAATTTATCAAAGTTCTCCAACATTCCATATGATCAAACATCGCAAACCACTTATGCGAAACATATAGTACGATCATGCTCATGTATAATATCTACATCCGTTATTAAGGTCACGTCACTAACATGAATGGAAAACCTTAATGAAGTTACTAAATCCCTCTTCAAACACCAGTTTCCATCCAGGATATCAAATTCTGCATCTATTACGATAAAAAGAATTCCTTCCAGAAAAGAAGAAAACCATATCGTACTTAGTCGTTCAATAGCAACTCAAATCACATTGTACAAATAAGAGTGAAACTATTAGAATTCCCTCCATAAATACAAAACCATCTCGTACTTAATCGATCAATCGCAATCCAAATTCACATTTTACATATAAGAGTGAAATTGTTAAGATCACCTCCCCTAATTTACACTAGTGTGAGTGGTTTTTCCCTACAAGACTTACTCCAAAACCAACAATTCCACATTTTCCCAGCTCCATTCTCTCATTTCTAGACACAGAAATAAGAGAATGGCAGATGCCAATTGCTCCATTCCTTATTTCACACCTACATGAGTTATCTAAAAAATTCTAAAAAAGAAAAAAAAAATCCGATCTCAATTCTATCACCAAGCATCAGCTAAATTGACGCTAAATTGAGAAGATGGAGAAATACTCCTTAAACTTCCTCATGATACCCAAACCGATTCCCGTCAAGGAAAATTGATTTTCTTTTTTAAGAATAAAAAAACATAACATGAAAAAGAGTTGAGAGCTGAGGTCTCACCAGAAAGGAAAGGGTTAGAGTTTCGATTCCAATCTTCAAAAGTGAGGAAACTGAGGGTGAATTGGTGAAGATGATTGGTAGGGCTTAGAAGAGTGGGGAGAAATTCTCAAACTGTGAAGCAGCACAAAATTCTGAGACCGGATTTGCCCGGAGATGACGATATATATATCATGTGTATCTAGGTCGTCCTAACTCGTCAAGTCGTCAGATATTTCGCCCTAGAATGATGACAGATATAGTAGTTAGTACGTGAGTTGTAAATAAGTCATTAACATACTAACAATCTAAAAAAAAACACAAAAAAGAGTTGGAAGCTGATCTATAATGATTTTCATTTTTCCGAAGTGGCTCGAACTCCGACCTTTTTTCCTAACAAAGCCAAATCCTAGAATGAGTGATACATCAAGCAAATGAATGATAAGAATAAAACTATTATGTAGACAAATAGCAATCATAAATTGGAGAGAATTCATTAAAAAAAAACCGCCTTTTCCAATAGAATACGTAAATTAGGTTTATTGGAGTATCAGAATCGAAGATGCGGTTCGATTATAACTGGTTGAACCGGATATATAATGAAATGCCTAAATGGCCTATTATCTGGTCACCTCCGCCATCATCTCGTCTACTACTTCGCTCCAAGCTATATCTCTTTATACTTTGATAAACATGCAATCTTATTCAGGACAATACTTTTCCTTTGATGTTAGCATTTCGTGTTTCAATTTAGAATTCACAATTTCAGATCGATCTTAGTTATTTCTCGATCGAAATTAAACATTGCTTGATTTAGGATTTTCGCATCAGATTTAGAAGTTTTGAATGTGAGGTAGTTGAATTTCTTGATTTAGCTATTAAATAGATAAACCTTCTAAAGTAATCGAGTGACATCACCATAAATGGTAAGCCCGTCGGTTGCATTGTGATCGAGATGTTCGCCGACATTGTCCCGCACACTTCAGAGAAGTTCCAGGCTTACTGCACAGGTGAGAAGGGGCATGGGTACAAGGGATGGCCGTATGGGGATTTTGGCCTGCAGAGTATGATGATCATATGCCGCCTGATAATTTTATCAACAAGTTCGATAAACCGGGAGCTGTGCACATGGTGGCCCGTGACTTACATGCATTCATTATCCTTTCCAATACAGACACCAACATAATTTATTGGCAAGTAAAATTTCTCACATTATGATTAACTCTGGTTACGTTTCCTTTTTAACTCGACCAGATTTATTACATGGACATACAGATCACACAGGAGGATAAGGAGTTTAGTGCAGCCTCTCATACATGAGATGATGTTATCACACGATTAGTCGATTTTGTGCAACAATTGATCATCGTCACAACTAATGCAACAATTGAATATCTAACTTATATGATTACCACTTCTATATGTTGGAGCGACATGTTAGGAAATATTCATAGCCTACTTATATAATGCATCTTACGAATGAAGGAATATACACTCCTTCGGTCTACATACTCCTCAATTCTAAAATATAATATTCTCTATATAAATCTGCCTATCTTATTCTAGATATCTATATCTATCCGACTTTCTCATCTTCACTAACACGAACATTTTAGTATTTCAATTAAAAAAAGAATACACTTGACAATATTTTCCCACCTATGCCACAATTCACCCAATGTTCCTCAAGGTCCATGCACAAACAAAATTGATTCCACAATTTCTTATCCTAAAAGGCTAAAATATAAAGTTCCTATCCTCATTTTCCCCTCAACTTCACTTCTTTCCCATTTCCCCTTCTTCATCATCATCATCTCATCTCCAATTCTCCCAAATTATCCACAACAACAATGGCCACTTCCACCACACTCTCCTCCATCTCTCTCCGCTCTGTTCCCTATCCAACCTCATCCACTACCTCCGCCACATTCCCCAAGCACTCCATCCACTTTCCCCTCCGCCGCCGCCTGCGTCCTATCTCCGCCGTCGAAGCTCCCGAGCAGGTCGTCAATCTCGGCGACCAGATCTCAAACCTAACCCTAGCCGACGCTCAGAAGCTCGTCGAGTACCTCCAGGACAAGCTCGGCGTGTCCGCGGCCTCGTTCGCGCCAGTAGGAGTCGCAGCTGCTGCTCCTGCGGCAGCGGAAGCTGCCGCGGTGGTGGAGGAGAAGACGGAATTCGATGTGATGATTGAAGAGGTGCCGAGCAATGCGAGAATTGCGACGATTAAGGTGGTGAGGGCGATTACGAACTTGGCGTTGAAGGAGGCGAAGGATCTGATTGAAGGTCTGCCGAAGAAGTTTAAGGAGGCGGTGTCGAAGGAGGAGGCGGAGGAGGCGAAGAAGCAGCTGGAAGAAGCTGGTGCTAAGGTCGCCATTGTTTGATGTTCGAAGTTTTCCATAAGGTATAAGATAGCTTTGTATTGTTGAGAATTGGATAAAATGAATTGGATAAATGTATCTTTTTGTAATTTGACCAGTTATAAATGAGTTGTTTTAGTTCAGCTGAGCTGTTTTTGTAATTCATATTACTAGTAATATTTTTTAATTGACAACGAAGCGCAGCTCAGTTGGTAAGACGCTTCACTTCCAACCAATCACCCCTTTGCCGTTTCAAAAAAAAAAAAAAATTTTAATTAGGTTAATCCACTATACTTTGGATTCGTGAATTTGGAATAAAAGCGGTAACTAACCGTCCCTATTCCCTCCGACCACGAAAAATGTAGAACGTTCCTTTATATTTGTCTCAAATCCGACATTGTAATGCCACTGCCACGGTTCAAGGGAGCAAGACTCGATTATCTTCTACTAGAGTTTTTTTTTTCTCGAACATGTTTTAACGGTAGAACACCAGATTGTACGTATGTTTATAGGATACTCGAAAACATTAGTTGGTTCAGTTTTATGTTTGGTGTGAATAAAACTGATCCTCTGTTCCAAAAAAACCTCTGCTCAAACCTCATAGAATTTGATCACATTCCAATTGTCTCCATTTTGCCACAGCTTGACCACAGAAGTTACAAATGCTAGACTGAACCATGTTAAATCTAGCAAGTCTATCAAGAGTAGGGAGCTTACCTTGTAGGGCCTGCCAGATAAACATCTTTACTCTAGGCATAATCTGAAGGTTCCAAATTCTTAACTAAGGATAGCTAGGGCCACAATTATAATGGTTGTTTATGATGTTGTAACCTGACTTAATAGAGTAGTTACCATCAGTAGAGTGCCTCCATCTAAGTTTATCCTCACCTCCCATAATAGGCACATTGATGATGATGTAAACAATGTCGGGAGGAAGAAACTGAGCTAGCAGGTTTGCATTCCAAGTATAAATAAGGATAAACTCTTTAACATAACACACCTGAGTATTTAAAGGGTTTTTAAAGTGACTAAGGGATCCCATACCTAACCAAATGTCATCCCAGAAATTTATACTATGCCCATCACCAACCTCCCACATAAGGTTATTCTTAAGGAAGTCTTCTGTTTGAGCATAGATTTCCAGAACCAACTATCAGTTGGCTTAGAAATAGCATTCCAGAAAGAAGTAGAAGGGAAGTGCTTGTTTTTATACATAGTAGCACATAGACTGTTAGGTTTAGTTATCATTTTCCAACAGAGCTTAGTTTGATATGCATCATTCAAGTGAGAGAGATTAGGTTTACCTAGACCACCATGTCTTTTGGGGTTACAGACCCTCTTCCAACTAACTCTAGCCTTACTATTACCAGTTCTAGAGGCATTCCATAAAAAGTTATTATTTATAAAGTTCAGTTTATCAACAGTGAGCTCAGGGATTTTGCACACAGACATATGATAAGCAGGTAAGGCAGCAGACACAGACTTAATAAGAACCAACCTACCAGCCATAGACAAAAATCTGTTATACCAACCCTCCATTTTAGCCTTAGTTTTATCAATCAAGTTGTGAAAAAAATCAGCTTTTTTCTTACCACATATAAAGAGGAGACCTAAATATTTATCCATTCTACCATTGCATCTAACCCCAATTTATCAATGAGTTTCATTTTAGAGGTTTAGTATTGGGGCTAAAGATGATCCTAGACTTCTCCCAGCTAACAGCCTGACCAGCAGCAGACTCATACCACCTAAGAACCTGTCTTATGGCATTAATGGATTTTCTATTGGCTTTGCAAAACAGCAAGCAATCATCAGCAAAACAGATAATAGGAATACTCATATTGCTATCTCTAATGGCTATAGGATCAAGTTGCCCTTCAGACACTTCTTTAGTAAGCAAATGCACAAGCACTTCCTGACATAAGATAAAAAGATAAGGGGACAGGGGGTCTCCTTGTCTTAATCCCCTTTGAGGTGTCCAAGTTTGAGAAGTGACTCAATTAACCTTAACACGAAGAGAAGTGTTACAGACACATTGCATAATCAGATCAATTAATTGTTTAGGAAAATTAAATTTATTAAGAGTGAACCTAATGAAATCCCATCTTATTCTATCATAGGCTTTAGCTATATCAAGTTTTAAGCCAATGTGGTAGTTCTTACCCTTTCTCTTCTTGTTCATAATATGTAATAGTTCATGGGCCATCATAATATTATCACTGATTAATCTACCAGGAACAAAGGCATTCTGCATGGGGGACACAATATTATCCAAAAGGGGTCTGATTCTAGCAACTAAAATCTTAGTAATGATTTTATAGCTAACAGTACAAAGACTAATTGGCCTAAAATCAAGAACAGTTTGAGAATTTTCTTTTTTAGGAATCACAGTGATGCAAGCAAAATTTTATTATATTGATAAAAAAGCTAAAGAGCATGAGTAATACTCCACTGAGATTAGAAAGTTTACCACACAAGTAACTTCCAAATATATAAACGAGCATGAGTAATACTCCACTGAGATTAGAAAGTTTACCACACAAGTAACTTCCAAATATATAAACGAGCTATCACAAGGCTAGACACAAAAGTGGCTCTCCAGACCAATCTTGACATCAAGTATGAATCATCATAGTAAGGGGAATGATGAGATATTCTTGTCTTCCCGGTGCATTTGTATGTTTAAACAAGACTCTACTAATACTAATACATTTGAACGTCACGAAATGTGATCTAATCATAAGTTGAACATTTGAAAAATATTAGTATGAAGATTTTTAGTGCATTGAGTACATCTGTACATGACAATAATAAGTCGTATATAATGTACAAAGTGGATACCGCTATTTTAACAGACAATAAAGTCATAGTAATACGACTTTTCTTTTGAGATTGAGAAAACACCTCTTACATCGATCGTGATGATATGAAATACAATTTGCATTGAATGTGGACGTCAAAAGCAGTTGCTCACCTTCATCAATGTATAAATAGTGAATATATTTGCGTTTTTCCTACAAATCATCGCCGCCTTTTCATTTCTACTGGATTTCAAGATTTATCTGTAGACGATAACAAGTTTCTTCTTGGAGCATAAAGTGAGCATTTTGTTTCTGAATCTCAATTTGTTTGCATTTTGCCTTGTTTTGTTTCTAAAATCCATGGTGTTTCGTTTGCGTGCTTATTGATTCAAATCACCTTCGCTTCAATGATACATCGTCACCAGTTGAGCTAATTCAGGGCTATTTTGTCCTCCAATAACACCTACATCCCCAATTTTGCAGTGTTTCAGGTAATAGTTTTTAACGAAAAATAATGCACCTCTCTAGTAATTTGCAATCAACAATAGATACCGTCCTCTCGTGCAAAAGGGTAAGTTTCCTGCTTCCAAATCCTTTATCAAATGTTCAAATTATCTGCCCTAATTGAACCATCTTCATTCTATTGCTTGAGATATTAGATTGTCACTAGATATTCAGCTTTTTTTTTTTTTTGAGCAACTAGATTTTCAGTTTCATGAACTCTGATAGATTCAAATCTGGCATTGAATCATAAACTTAAGTTCCAAATTCAGTCGAAAATATCAATTTCGATATATCGTTCACCTCACTCTCTCACTGTAGCAGAACATTATTAATTAATTAATTTTTAAAATGTTTTTCTTGTAATTAATGATATAATTGTGGTTCTATAAGCTTGATGTATTGAACTGTTTAATAAAGTAAAGGGTAAGTAGGTATTACCCCGATAATACAATAAATCTCATTAGTAATTATGGTCCCTAAAGTGACAATTTCCAACTTTTATTTAATTTGTTACCATATGGATGTGAAGAGACGATCGATCAACAAAAGAATATTCATAGTTATCTAAAAAATAAATATTGTATATTCATAGTGTCATTATCTATGTTTTAAAACCGGGATCCGGAGGTTAACCCGGTGACTTCCGGATTAAGGTTTAACCGGGATTCAACCGGTTGAACCGTTTAAGCCGGATTAAACCGGTATACCATTAAAATAATATTTATATATATTTATGCATTATATTTTCATATAAATAACAATATCGACCTTTAAATTACTTATATGATTAAAAAAAACATAACATTAAAAATTTAGAAACATATACTCTCCAACTAAACTACTAAAAGTTAACAAAAGTTCCAAACATCATATAC
>JAYMSL010002602.1:0-13955 GCA_036897195.1 Plantago coronopus | reverse complement strand
AAAAAAATGCTAAAGTCTTGTTTGGTTTAAATTTCAGAAAAATTAATTTATGATGTGTATGTAATTGTTTCATCTAATAGGATTCCGATGTAATTAGAAAATCTAACAGGGGTAGTAGATGAAATTCGCCCAATGATGAAATTCGCCCAATATTAAAATAGAAGAGGGCTACTTTACTCTGCCAAGTGCCAACTTGTAATCTTTGGATGAATTTGTAGAATTTTACTTACAAATTTATTAAGAGAAATAACCCGTTTATAGTAAACTTTGAAGAATTTTCATCAATTATTGTTGTACTTAAACGGTTAAGGCTCTGTTCTTTTCAGCTGAGGATTTCAGAACTAAACTGAACTGAACTTAATGGATCTGAAGTGAAGTACAAATTTGAACTAACCAAATCTGAACTGAACTGAACTGATCTGAAGTTAAGTTGAAAAGAACAGAGCCTAAACATATGGAGATTACTATCTCTACGTACACAAATTAGTTATTAATACGGGATAATAAAAAACGCGCGAGCATAGTTACTTTTTTACAATTCCCCGCTTACATTTATATTTTTACGCGTGTCTCAATTTATGCTATCTAGGTGTAACCGTTGGAATGCTTCGAGGTTCGAACACAACGACACGTGTCGTGTGATCATCACTCCTTTTAGATTGATAACTGAAATTCGCGCCTTATATTAACAAGTTGCAACCGTCACCAGTACACACATATAATTTCTCCGCACCATCATGGCTAACTGCTAGAAAACGACATTTCTGTAAGATTGGTGGCCGCGTCTAGCTGTTCTTGTTTAGATAAATCGACAATCCATTGATGACAGTGGTTGCAAGGAGAAGCAAAACAATAACAACAATAGTCGTGAAGATCATCGTCTCTCCTATTTGATGAAACAGATACATAGAAAATCATATAAATCAAATATGACATTGTAAATTAAACTTATTGAGCTAGATTTCGAAGTTCATTTCGAGTAAATCGACATGATAGAGTATAAAAGAAAATCAAATAACTTTTGCCTTTTTCAAAGTTTCTGAAAATAGTGAGTCTCACCAACCAAACAAATCCTTAAAAGCTCACCATCATCACCAGATCCGGCTCATTTTAGCAACACCCCTTATAGCTGACAATCATCATCTTCCTCTTTTCAACTTAGCTCAGTCTTCTTCCACCGACAACTCAAATTAAGCAGGAAGACTCAATCTTTCCATAATGCTCCCCACCTGATCTTCAATTCGACATAGATCTTCGCTGATTCACCTCTCTTCTGCAGATCTGATTCAATAAAAGGTAATTTCATTTCTAACCCCTGTTTTATTGTTACTGTATAGCTTAGTTCATGTATTCATTTGCTTGTTTTCTTGCGTTTGTGGTGTGATTAAGGTTGAAAAAAATGATGGGTCGTGCTCCAATTACGCTTTCAAGAAATGGGAGTTTCAGGCCGGAAAATCTTGGCCCGAATGCGTTAGCTTTGATAGGGAACCTCTGTTTCAGTATGTTTGTGATTGGGGTTTTAGTGTTCACTATCATAGCTGCTACTTATCAGCCTGAGGACCCTTTGTTTCACCCTTCAACAAAAATGTCTAATTTCCTTACATCTGTGTCAAATGCTACTTTGAAATCTGAGGCTGGGATAGTTAAGACTGGTGAGGACTTTGTTACGCCTGATCAGACGGCGTTCGGGTCGTTTCTGAATGTTTCTGATGTGGATTCTGCTGTTGTGTCCACTAATGATGGGGAGGAGAAGTCTGTGGAGGCTACTGAGAGTAGTGAGTGTGGGGTTGATGATCCGATTAACTGTCGGGATCCGGATGTGTTTCATTTGTTGATGAGGGTTGCGATTGAGAGGTTTAAGGATATACATTTCTATAGGTTTGGGAAGCCCGTGCCGGGGAATAATGCAAGTTCTTGCCATATGGCGTGGCGGTTTAGGCCTAAGGAAGGAAAGGCCGCTGCGTTTTATAAGGATTATAGGAGTTTTGTGGTTGTGAGGGCTGAGAATTGCTCGTTGAGCGTGGGTGGGATTGGTGATTATCATTCTGGTGGTAATGCGAGGAAGAGGAAAGGGAAGGGGAGGGGAAGAAAGGGAAAAGACAAGGAGGCAATCGAGAAGGTTCCGTCAAATGGGGAAGGTAATGCTATTGCCTTACCGGAAGTTGGAGAAACTGTGAATGACGCACTTCCTGAGATGGAGACGGAAGGCTCGTTCAGTCAGGGGAAGTACTTGCTTTATTCTGGTGGTGGTGATAGGTGCAAGAACATGAATCAGTATTTGTGGAGTTTCATGTGTATGTTGGGTGAGGCACAGTATTTGAACCGGACTTTAGTGATGGATCTTACCCTTTGCTTGTCTAAGATCTACTCTTCGTCGGGTCTGGATGAGGAAGGTAAAGATTTCAGGTTTTACTTTGACTTTGAGCACTTGACGGATACTGCATCCGTCCTAGACCAAATCCAGTTCTGGTCTGACTGGCAGAAGTGGCAAAAGAAAGATCGGCTGTCTCTTCATCTTGTGGAGGATTTTAAGGTCACACCTATGAAATTAGCTGATGTGAAGGATACGGTGATCATGAGGAAGTTTGGGTCGGTGGAGCCGGATAACTACTGGTACAGGGTTTGTGAAGGGGATGCAGAATCTGTTATTCAGCGACCTTGGCATATGGTTTGGAAGTCGAGACGTTTGATGGATGTTGCTTCTGCTATTGCCTCAAGAATGAACTGGGATTTCGATTCTGTTCACGTTGAGAGAGGGGAGAAAGCGCAGAACAAGGAGATGTGGCCAAATGTCGATAAGGATACTTCACCAGACGCTCTTCTATCCAGTTTGCAGTACAAAATCGAAGAGGGAAGGAACTTGTATGTAGCTACAAACGAGCCAGACAAATCGTTCTTCAATCCACTGAAAGACAAGTATTCGACACACTTTCTTGATGACTACAAGGACCTGTGGGATACTAACAGTGATTGGTACTCTGAGACGACAAAGCTTAACAAAGGAAATCCAGTCGAGTTTGATGGTTACATGAGGATAGCTGTCGATACAGAAGTTTTCTTGAGGGGCAAAAAGCAGATTGAGACTTTTAATGATCTCACCAAGGACTGCAAGGATGGTGTTAATACATGCACATCATCATCAAGCTGATCCATATAAACAAACGCAATTTGGTAAAGCTGATCCATATAAACAAACGCAGTTTGGTAAGCCGATGGTACTTTTTGGAGAAAATACTTTATATGCATCTTAGATACCATTTTATTGTTTGTTGTTCCTTTATTGTTCTTGTTCAAGGATAGGTTTAAACTCAGAAACTCTATAATGTGTTTGCAGTTAAAAAAGTTTTAGTGGATTTGGTTCGTTTGTTGGCATCTGTAAACTGGGCTAATTGTTGTCGAATTTACTTTCTTTGTCTCCTGTGATCGATTCGATGTTAGTTTCTCTTTACTTGTCTGCTCGACTAGATTCTGTTTGGTGATCATTTCATGATGTTGTACGTAGTTTCATGACTTACGGTATAGTTTTGATAGCTAGTATAATATGTCGATTTCAGAAAATACGAGATCACATAGATATGCAAGGTTTGCTTCATTAGAACTTAAAAGATTACTCGTATTATGAGATTACAAACATATATAGGCTAGTTTGCATATCTTCAATCGTCCTGATGGCGATGCTTCCTGTTCTTCTTCTTCTTCGGAAGCCTCTTCTTGCCTCTGGCCTCTCGAGAATCATCTGAGCTGCTGAAATCGGACTCTGAATCTGTATCAGAGTGTCTGCGACTACTCCTGTGCTTCTTCTTCTTCGTACTCTTCTTGCTCATTCTCTTTCGTTCCTCATCATCTGATGAACTATCATCCCTCCTCTTTCTTCGCCTCGCACTTACCTTCTTGGATGTCCCTCTCTTTCTCTTCTCCCCACACTTCACGGACTTTGGCCGCACACGTACCTGATCACTGTCATCATCCGAATCACTACTGTGTTTCCCCTTCCTCCTACTCTCATTACCCCTCAACTTCCTACTCGCTCTTTTACTCACATACTTCTTGATTGCCCTTTTCATCTCCGGATCACAGTCCGAATCTGAACTCTCACTATCTTCTTCGTCACTCGCATCCTTCACATCCCTCTCCCCCTTCAACTTTTCCAAACCCGAGAGAACCACATCTTCACTAACATCCTTAAAACTCGACATATTCCTACACTGGAACCCCAAGTGCCCGACATACCCACACTTTGGACACGCCCCAGGCGTCTCATTCGCACCAGTACCCGACCGAGCAAGAGCAGCCAAGCTTTTCAAGCTATCATAAACTTTCGCCTCCTCAGCTGTGGGTACATCCCTCGTGTTCTTCTTCTTCTTCGACTTATCGTTCTCTTCCCTGTTCGGGGCGTAGGGATCATACAGAATTGCAGTCTGCCATATACTATGGGTCTGCAGAGCGGCACTGCTGTGCACCCGGTTGTTCGCCGGCATGCGAACCCTCCCAGCGGTGGCTGGCATCCTGTCGGAATGCTAAGCTAATTTACTGTAGAAAAGCAAAACAATCGGACAATTATATCTCGAAACCCTAGGTTTTGAAATCAATTGATTATCGAATCAAAATTTGCAGGAATAAAAGTAAGGTCTGAATTAGGCGCCTTAAATATAGGAGTACACACGTTATTACTAAACGTCTAAACCAATTAGGACTCTGATTGGATTAATTTTGGAGTTAATTATAGTAAAAATATGACATTAAATCTCAATTGCTAAAAATATGATTCTGTTATTTTTAGTTGAAAATTTCTCAACAGATTTGAATAGATCTGAACTTGAATAAATCTGAACCTTTTTAAAGTGAAGTGAAAATTTAAATTAGTTAAATCTGAACTGAATTAATTGAACTGAATGAAATTAACGTAAGTTGGAAAAATAGAGTTTAATATCATTGTGAGTAGGTCATATCTTCGATATCTCAAAGTGAGTTGATTATTTGTTTTTGATTGTATAAAACATATTGAAATTGAGCTCAATCGAATTAATATAATACTTGGAATGCATGTAGTATGTTAACCAGATCAATTAACTCAACTTGCAAAAAATTTTTTAGATTCTGTTCAATTTAATTGAAATTTTCTAAACTAAACTAATTTAATTTGAACCAAATTCAAAAATTTATATTACACGAACTTGAAGTAAATTGAAATTAAGTTGGAATGAATTCAACCTTAAAACCACATTAGTAGCAATTTAGATCACATAGAACAAAATTTGACAATTTGCAAGAGCGAGAGCATATAATTCGATCACTAAATATTTTTATAATGCTAACATTCTCAATATGAATGGAAAATATAATAAGCCCTACATTGACACTTTATTTACAAAACATATTGGTAACACTCAGAGACATTTAGTACTTTTTACTCAAAACATTTCTCAAAACATCAAAGGAGGAACCGTCATACTAATTAAGCTGCACCGTCTTATCAACTAAACTGCGCATTCTACTAATTAGACATAATTAATTATCTCAACTATCAAGTCCCAAGTCCAACAATACAAATACAAGAGGAATGAGTGATATCACTATTTCTCGGTACTGGAGGCGTGATCGCATGTACTGGAGGCAGACGAAGCAAGTTACTCATCATCCTTGTATGGATACTCCTCAGGGACTTGTTTCAGAAGTTTCACTTGCAACTCATACATGTCGTCACCTCTAAGCATGTCCTTCAGCCATGTTACCTCAGTTTTCATTGACACCTTCGAAGCATCAAAGATAACGTTAGTGTAACTGCATGAAGCCAATCAACACAGTTATAATAGACAGTTAAGACATTTACTGAGAGAGAGGAAGCTCACCATCTCGAGAGCTCCTCTTATAACACCACTTAAGATGTTGCAATAGTAGAGTCCTTGACAGGTATCAGGAAGCTCAACAAAATCTACCAGAGGATTATCCTCCAAAATTAAACTGCAACTTGTCCCCTCAGCGTCCCAATTAGAGACAGATGCAGTAACACCCAGGAACATTTTCAACCCAACCTGTTCAAGTAAGGTTTTAGAGATGAATTTACTGCACCGAATACGAAATAATGATGATGCATAATACAAGATTTACCTAAATCACTAAATGCACCACGGTTTCCCAATGACTTGCATTATGTAATGCAGAAATGAGAACATGGTGTAGGAGGGAGAAAGTTAAAGCAGGAAAAACTCCTGCTAGGATATTTTCTAGTGATTGGATAAGCGCGAAATTCTCCCCCAACAAGAAGTGAAAACTATGAACCTGGGGTGCATTAAATAGATTCTGGTAGCTAAGAGCAATCCTCTGAGGGGAGCAGAATAACCACATATATACTAGGACGTACTAAAATGGCCTCAAAATTAATAACATATGATAAATCAACAAGGCGAAAGATACTGGCACTAGAAAGAACCGAGATAGACCAACGAAAGAGAAATATGGCGCAGAAGAAATCCGTTTTCACATTGGTCTGCTTCCGGTTACATAATCCCTTTCAAGCAGACTTTTTGTGTAATTATTTCTCTCATTAGGAAAACAACTAATATTCCCTCCACTTGATACCAAAAAGGATAGCAAAAAATCAAGGAGTAAGCGAGGGTGAGATTAGAACACCTTGGCAATGACTTCAGCTGTTTCTCTAAAATTAACACACCTAGAAACATTTGATTTCGCTAGAAATTCGTCCACAAGCCGGATTCCGATATTATAACCCCTGTCATGAAACAAACAAATAACTCAATTCACCTAATCTCATAACTCAACGCGAACAAGAACCAACCATACATTCCCTCATAAACATGTCTGTGGACAACACTATATAAATCACAAATCAAACCAAACTAGACGGCCGTAGATTCAATAAACTAATCAAACGAAATAACTCATGAGTTCACCTCATCTCATAACTCAATGGCGAACCAGAACCAACCATACATCATGTCTGTGGACTACACTACATAAATCATAAATCAAAACAAACAAGAATATGACGACCACTAATTTACATAAGCTAATCGAACAAGTAACTACAACACCGATAAGTAGCTTAAGTCACACATACAAATCAATACTAATGCACATATCCACATTTCAAAAGGCATAACCAAAGCAAACTACAGCACAATGATTTGTAAACCGAGTACAATAATCAAAATTATACAAGTATATCACTGTCACCAACAAGTAGCTTAAATCACCCCATACAAACAGTAATATGCAAACTGAAACAAACAGAATAAACTAATTAAACATACACAGCTGATTTTACCACAAAAACAAAATTAAAAAAAAAAGTGTAAATGGAAAAGGTGAATCACATTTGGTCGAGCTGCTTGTTGACCTCATCGACATCTTCCAGATCGGTTAGCAACTGGCGCACGATAGCACCATAAGTGAGTGTAAATAGCTCAGCGTTCTGAAAATCAAGCCCAAAAAAAAACCAAATCGAATGATTGATCAGCTAGCAGCCATATAAAGGAGAATTTACACAACATGAGAATCATTGATCGGAGACGATGGACTTACCACGCGATCGACGCTGGCGAAAATGGCATCGCCTGACTTGGGAGCTGCTGGAGCCATGCTTCTTTGAAGAGGATCAGAAGAGTATTCGATCTTCGATTTCACGAGAGTGATGACATTATTTTGTCACATAATTCGGGCGAAATTCAGGCCGTCATGACGTGCCAATAGCGAATTTACGTCCTATACACCAATAAGTCGCGAACTAAGACATAATAATCCTCGAACTAAAGTTAACTAATTCGACTAGTCTGTATTTTGACTAATCGAACAAGAAAAAGATAGGAAATTGGGGAAAATCATTGAAAATATATGTTAACCGCGCACTGTTAACTCTCCCGCTCCAAATATTTTGGATTTTACTGAATTTTGTTCTTCTTCACTTCTCTTGGTCTCGCTCTTGCTTTTGCTCCATCACACATATGAAGAAGAAGAAATTGCAATAATATTGAACTAATCAACCACTCTGCGGTGAGTTCACTGAATTTGTCAATCTACTGTTGAACCGGTAGATCAACATATTCACCACATTTTGGTGCTCGCTCTATCTCTCGAGATCATTTAAATTGTGCAAGTTATTGTCGGTAAGATTCCATTCATATATATATTTTAAATCATAGTGTATATATCAGTATGTCACTTCTTATATAATATAGTGAAAAAATTATAGTGATCTTCATGTTCAGTTAAATAATATTAGATATTCGATTTTAGATGTATTTGTCATATAAGCAACTTCCTTTGAAGAAAAGTCAGAATAAAATCAAAGGTCCATTTTGAATCCTAAAATCAAGAAGCTTCCCATTTTAGGGAGAACAAAAATTCTACATTTGTAAAATCAAAGGTCCATTTTGAATCCTAAAATCAAGAAGTTTCCCATTTTAGGGAGAACAAAAATCCTACATTTGTCAAATTAATGGGAGATCAAAATACTAGTCCATTATTTCAAAAATAGTAAAGAGAGCAAAATCTGAGGCCTAAAACTGAGAATTTACCACAGCCTCAGAAAACTACACTAGAAATAGTACCACAACACCAAAAACACAAACAGAGAGAGGAAGCCAGGAAATTTTTGATCATGAACACCTCCCAAAACTTCCATTTCTCTCCTCTTCCCACTGAACCATCATCAGGTTTTCCCGAAACCGAATCCTTTCGACTCACGACTTTCCTGGTACGTTCCCTTCCCCTCTAATCGTAGTTTAAACAAAACGTTTTCACTAACATTCTTGTCTTCTTGAACATGTTTCAGCAATACAAAGCACGAATGGCAGAAGAATCGAAAAGAGAAGAGAAGCCCGAACCTGAAATGTGCATGTCTAGTATGAAGAGCACGTCACGTGTGTCATGCTCGAATCCTTCAACTCCGACCCTCAAAAGGTCTGGAAGCGGCAGACAGAACTGCTTGTGTTCACCCACAACACACGCTGGTTCGTTCAGGTGCCGATACCACAGGAGCTCCGGCCTGATGCGCAGCAGCATGTCCGTTGGGTCGAAGCTCTCGGAGCTGGCAGGAAAATCAAACTAGATTGCAGCAAGTTTTAAAGCTCAAACTAGTTCTTACCATAACCTGCAAAATGCAAATCATGCACAGACATTTCATACATTCTCCATATAACTATTCTGCTATTTCCTAAATTTTAACCTGAAATCTTGTAGCATGTACAGTTTTTTTTTTTTTTTCGATTTTTTTTTTTTTTACAAATCTGATTGTATGACTATTATTATTGTCAGCATCTGAAGTTTCAAAATTCAAATAAAATCTTGTCCATATACATGGCAATTTGTCTCTCCTTGTTGCAAATGCACACCAAGATTGGCTATTTCATGTTTGTATTAGCTGACAAACTGAAGCTGTCAACACATACAGAACAGCTGGAGCTATATGCAACTAGGCATATATGTAAAAGGCGGATATCCGCTAAAACCCGGTCTCTACCCGCTACCACCCGGTCAACCGTCATTTCGTCATACAAATACAATCATACAATACAACTTGTATCATACCCAATTGCAGCAGAATCACAATAAAAAACAAACACAGCCTACCCCAAAACCTTCCCACTTGACATAAAGCATGTGGATTCTGGCAAAGAAATGCAAGCCAAACATTAATGAGAAATATGTGGTAACATATTGAACCTAGAAGTGATAGCAGATCTTGTGTCAGATATTTTAATGAAGCAGCCAGAAATCAACTAACTTCTGCGAAATTCGAGTACCTAATTGAAAGATAATGAATGGTGAACATCTCTTAAACAAGTAACTGCATTTCCAGTACGAAAAACTCATCGGAACATGAGGGGAACATCGATCGTACATGGAAAATGAGCTTTCATACGATATATGTACGATATAAACAGACATGCTGACCCGTCACTACAAGAGGACGCAAAGACATTGGCAGCTGAACAGAAGCACCAAAAAACCTACACGTAACACGCCTAATGCTCACAATTTCGTACTTGTTCTGTACAAGCCCAACCGAAACCTACTGCGAAGAACTCACATAGGACATGAATCTTCTTCGGCTTCTTGAGGCATTATGCAGTTTCGACAAAGTGGGCACGTGGTGTTCCAATACTTCACCCACTTCTCCAAGCACGACTTGTGGAAAACGTGGCTGCAGGGCAGGCGTTGAACCTCTGCATCAGGCTGGAAATCCGCCAGGCATATCGAGCATTCTTGGTCAGCGCTATCACACGTAAAAATTGAATCGAAACGGATTGCTGGAACTTTGCTGCGGAAATCTTCCATGTACCACTCTGAAGGAGAGCTACGGCAGGCAGGCGTGTGCGAGGGCTCCACAGATAATTCCTCACACGGAGCGAACCGGATCCCGATGGTATGCAGGAAAGAGCAAATGAACCCTTTGAAGACGGAGATGGACATTGCCGTGTTTGCCAGGATGTAGCAGAGTACTCCTGCATCAACCGGTGATGGACAAGACGATATAGCCATTTTCTTTCGATATACGGTACCTAATGGAAGATACAAGATGGAACTAATCAGCAACAGCTAGATTGGATGAAGAATTCAATACAGAAAACAGTACACAACAAGCAAAACACACAACTTTGTAACATAATTCATCCCTAAATTCAAGAATCCACCTTTGAATCTTGAAAACAAAGAAACAGAACCAACCTAAGACCTTCCTTTTCCTACAATTACAATCAACACGCGGAATCTGATACAAAATCACACCAAACATGCTCAATTATTACTGAAAACACAGGCTTGAATTAACAAATGCACCGGCCAATCATTCGAAGCGCGTTAATCCGAAGATACAGCTAAGCTCCCAAATCTCAGCAGTAGAAAACATTGCAGTCAACTTTCACATTGTACAAACAAACACGTAAACACACGCGTTACAACACAATTACAGTCCAATCAGTACATCTCTAAACTCCAAGAAACTGATGCATACTCCAACAAAACCTGCTCTATCTATAATTCTACAACATATGCAACTAATTCAAGAATCAAGATACTAAAAAACAAGATCAAGAAGTACAAACATGGGGTTGTTTTCTACCACTTCAAACCACCAAATCAGCTACCTAAGTACCTACCTCATACTACATACTAACATACATCAAAATGATTACAGGCACATACAATCAGTAAATCAAGAAACAGATTGAAGCAAGCTAACATTGAGAAGTACAGATTGAGCAAAACAGGAAACACAAGAACAAGTCAAAGGGAATGGAAATGGAACTTACAGAGATGGATTGAAGTGGGAATAATCTGCAAAGTGAAATGATTGATTTGGATTGATGATATTGAGAATTTCTATACAGGGAAAGGGAAGAGGAGGAAAAGATGAGGCAAATTTATAAGAGAATGGGACTGTACAGTGATGTATATAATGGGGGGAGTGGGACCCACCACAATTATCGCCTTTGTTTGTTTCTTGGCGCTTTCAAGTTGCTTGCTTCCCCCTTTGTGTTTTCTTTCCCTTGTTTTCATCACCTTTTAATCTTACTTAATTTTTGTAGGTGAATAATTATTAATAATAAAATACTTTTGCAATCATTTCTCTAGATTTGAGGTGGTAAGAAGGTTGTGATCTGATTTCACGTGGTGGAAGGTTATGTTAGGGGGAAATGAAACCGGGAAACTGGTCGATAGCTGATAAGTTAACGAGAGGTGAAGAGGCGAATGATTTATGCGTAAGTTGACAAAGTGTAGGTTCGGAAAGAAAAAAATGAGTTGATACGGTGATCGGAAGTTTATAAGATTGTTTAGATGATAAGTAGTTTCAAATTTCAACTTTGTGCATTCATTCAACAAATTGAGTGTAAACAAACCACCATATTTTGATCAGATAAGGTGAAATTAACTAATAAAGTGACTGATTAGATTGTGTTAAATACACAAAGAATGACACAGAGAGTGATAATACGAACACGACTTACAGAATCTATGCCATTGGTACGCCATTATTTGAGTTGAAGTAGTGTCTTTTACTTGTACAATACAAAGTGTACATGTTTATTAGTGATGACTGATGAGAGACTTCAAATTCTGGTAGAATGATCACATCTCGTCAACACCTAAGTTCACTGATATTGAATTGGCACAGACTTTCTCAAAGGCCCTGGAGTCCCTTACCAAGTTAATCAGAGCTCATGACTGCCTTTCTTTTCAAAACCTACATATCCTCGAAACTTCTCTAAAAACGATCATTAGTAATCAGGTAATCAGGTAATCAGATCCATGTTAACAACGTATGGATAGCGACACTTTTTGTAATCACCATTCACCTTCGACCTTGATATCTTAATTATTTTATATCAGTATCACTGTTTATCTTGACGTTCAATAGAGCAACCTACTCTACATCTCGCTTTCTACGTATCTAACCGTCCAACAAAACTCCACCATAGACCAATCCACTCGTTATTCATCAGTTATGACTTGTTGCATCACTCCCCACCACCAATACCTATCTCCTAGCATGATGATGATAGTTTTATAAGTCATACTTATTCCTCTTTAATAGTAAGAAACTTATAAGAATCAACATTGACTTGTTGCAATAAGAAATGAAGCCATGAGATAGAGCATATTCCCTTGTGGATTGATATAAAAATAGGACATCAAATCAAATCAAGAGAGTTTGAAGAGTATATGCATTGAACGAGTCAAGAAGTTGGAAGTTTGTGAAATTTGTCGAAAATGGAAGGACCTGGATATATGGTCAAGAATTAAGAGAGACAAGACAAAATAAGCACGTGAATGTCGTATGGTTCCCCTCGTGGCCTATTAATCCCACACTTTTCCCATGCATACAAACAATCTACCATACCATCAACATTTTCAGTCTTCTTGTATTAAAACTAGTCTAGTCTGGACCATTTTTCTGGATTGGTACTCCCCTGTACAAAGACAATTGTGTCTGCTGTAATCAAAGGATAAGGCATAGTGTGTACATAGTGTTCTTCTCAACTGGTAATCGATCGAAATCACAATATTAGTGGGACGAATGATGTGTCGGGAAGTGTGACCGAGTGGTAAGGGTGTTGATGTAGCATAGGCAGTGGCTGACGCACGATTAAAGTTTAGGGAGGCACAAATTGTGTACTACTTCTTACGTCCCATTCGAATGGTTAAAAACTCTCCGTTTAGGGAATTTCAAAACTTCTCATTTTATCATTTTTTGTGTCACGGTTAAAATCTCTCCGTTTTCATTTTTTGACATCCGACTCACATTTATATCAATAAATATATTTAAAAGTAAATTAACATCCCACTAACTTTTACTACCAATAAATATATTTATTTTTCAAAATCTACTATCAATATTTTATTCAATATTATTTACTACCTGGTATATATTGATCGAAAAGTCAAATCGAAAGTTTCGGACGAGACAGAAGAAGTATAAGATAAATTAACAATTTATTTTCAATTTTTATTATCATGAATGAAAATAAAAACATAATGTATAAAGACAAATTAACAAATAAGACTGAGCATAGGAGAGGTCGATGGTTCGAATTCGAGGCATGGGGGGTTTAGACATTGAGTTATGATGTTAGTATAGGCCTATAAAGGAGTTAGGCTCTATTATTTTCAACTTAAGTTCAGATCCATTCAGTTCAGTTCAGTTCAGTGATTAGTTCAAATTTGAATTTCACTTCAGATCCATTCAGTTCAGTTCAGTTCAGTTTCGAAACCCTCAGCTGGAAAGAACAGAGCCTTATAAGGTGATATATGAGCAGTATGATTTAAGAGTAGAGTATTTTTTTTAAAAATTATTGTTAAAAAGAAAAGGATGTTTCTAGTTTGTGATACTATTATGTCTAGGCCTGCAAACGAACCGAACTTTTAACGAGTACTCGAGCTCGGCTCGATAAAAGCTCGGTTCGTTCGAGCTCGAACTCGATTCCGAGCTTTTATTA
>JAYMSL010002601.1:0-13955 GCA_036897195.1 Plantago coronopus | reverse complement strand
GTAGTGAATTGATATATAGTACAAGTGAGGTAAGAGTGTGTGATTTAAAGTAATAAAAACTTTCTAGTTTTGAAAACGGTGCATTATTAAGCGGACGCTCAAAATGACAAAATGGTGCATTCCTGGTGGACGGAGGGAGTATATTTATTGGTAGTGAGTGTGAAAACTTAGTGGGGTAGTAACTTTTGAATATATTCATTGATAAAGTAGAAAGTTGAATGTTAAAAAAATGTAAATGAGAAGCTTCAAATTGGACATCCAAAATGGAAAAATGGAAAGCTTCGAGCTGACGGGGTAAATTCAACTTAATTACATTTGTGTTATGTTCGGGTCAGGCCAGTTCAGTTCAGTTCAGGTCTGCGTAGTACAAATTTATACCTGAATCGCATCTTATTTGGAAAAACTCTCTCTCCCTCTTAGCCATATTCTCATCTCTTCCTTTTAACCTAGCAGCCGCCTTTCCTTCTTCCGGCGCCGGAGCCTTGCTCCGGTTTCTCTCCTTTCAGTTTCTTTGTTTTTTCTTCTTCTTTTCTTTTTCTTTCCTTCAAATAAACCAGATCTGGCCAAGATTGTATCGTTTGTAAGGTTCAGGTGTGTGCTTTGGGAAGCGAGATGACGGGGTGGTGAGGTGGTTGGTGCAGGTGCGAGTGAGTTGTTGCGTGGCGCGGTGGTGGAGGTGCAGGTTCGGCGGTGACGAGAGGGGGCGAGGAGAGGTCATTCTGACAGCGATGGAGTGTGAGATGTCGGGGTGGTGAGGTGGTGGTTGTAATTCGGTGGATGGTGCAGGTGAGGTGAAGTTAGGCGCGACGGTGGAGGTGTAGGTGCGGCGGTGTCAAGTTGGGAGCGGGTATAGGTAAATCTGACCTCGATCGAGCAGCTTTGATTTCGACTTCTATCGTCTTCAAGCTTTTCAGGAGATGACTATTCATGAGAAGGGGAAAGGAGTTGGCACCGTGGTGGAGTGATGGTTATGGCGAAGCTGAGGTTGGGGTTCGCGGGTCTGGGATTGGCAGAGGAGAGTGGTGGGTGGTGCTTTGGGTTAGTGGAGGTCGAAGGTGAGCTTCTGGTTCTGTCTAGCAATTTGCAGGGTTGATGTTATTCTGGTTGTGAGTCTGGAGGTTATGTTGTTGATGGCTGCTGTGTTGGTGGAGGTGGTGCAGTGAAGGTTTGTTTAGGTTAAGGACTTCGGTGATTGTGATGGCTTTGGTGGTGAGATTCAGGGAACCCTATGTTTGTTGCGGTGGCGGGGGCGCGACTAGGGTGGTGGGTGGTGCAGTCAGGCGGCTTGGTGTTGCCACCCAAGTCCTATTGGCAGTCATGGTGGAGCTCGAGCGGCTGACTATTCAGACTCCTCAGTTCCGATAAATCCAGGACAAGGAAGGTTTCAGATATTGATGAGGTTTAGACGAACAGATTTTGGTTCAGGTTTAGGTAATGGTTTAGGTAGAGATGTTAATCGGTCCAGAAGAGGGTATTGGGTTCAGTAGTTGTCTCAAGTTTCAGGTTTTGGTTTAGGAGAATGCAGGTTTGGTTCAGGTGTTTGTTTAGTAGAATGCAGGTGGGCGGAGTTTTCGCGAACTGTGTGTTTTGTTTGGTACTTTGGTTTAGTTGCGGGTTGTGGTTCTGGGTTTGTTTGGTTCAGGTTTGGGTGTTGCCTTTAAGTCCTCGGGTGTTGGTTTAGGTGAAGTTGGTTTGGGATGTTTAGATAGGTTCTGGTTGCTAATTTCTGGTGATGTAGTCTTGGTTTGGTAATGTCTTTTACATTTTTGTACTTCTTGAGCATTTCTTATGCTCTTTCTTAATTAATGAAAATTTTTGCCGTTAAAAAAAACAAATTTATACCTGAATCCAGTTGAGGTCAGTTCAGTTCTGGTCAGCTCAGTTCAGATAATTTCACTGAATTTCTGGTGAATTGAACAGAGCCTTAAGTAGTACTTCCTCCGTTCTGCCTGAAACTTCTCATTTGACTTTACGGTCAACCAATTAAGAGAATTGATAGTTTTGAATAAAAAATTGGTAGTGGGTTGGAAAATTAGATATATTATTGTTAGTGGGTTTGAAAAGTTAGTGTAGTTATTATTTTTGAATATATTTATTGTTGTTAATGGAAGTAGTATGTATACAAATGAAAATATGAAGCTTTAAATGAGACGTTTAAAATGAAAAAAAATGGAAGGTTCTGGCGGGATGGAAGAATTACTAATTTCCATGGGGCTAAATGGACTTGGGTTGCAAATATCATTTTTCGGAGTAATTTCCAAAATTGCCCTCTAACAGAACACCATCAGTACGATCTTGACTCTTGTGTCTTGAACTTGCACACTCTTCACCACTCACCGGAGACCATCCTAGCTCAGGTACCGGTGCTCTTACTCTCAGCTGACCTCGTTCTTCATTTTTGTGTTTGTTGATCCGTCTGTATGTTTTCATCTATACGCACTTAATCTGTTACTTAGGCCGTATAAGTGATTCGGTGCCCAATTTTTAGTTTGGGAGTTCCGGTTTCTCTACTTTTAGGGTTTCGGTATTGACTGTACTATACATGCTTCGATTCCGGTATGCATCCGGTAATTTTGTTTTTTAGGCTTTCCACATTGCTTGTTGTTGATAGAATTAGGAATGTAGCTGTTGTCATGTTTGTTTAGCGATGGTAAAACGCACTGAGAAGTAGATATCTCATTACTTCAGGATTTTGTTTATATCTAAATGAGTATTTGGGCTTGATTGCTGGATTGCACCTCTACTGGTTTTATTGTGCTAAGATTTCAATTTTCTTTCAGCGTTTCTTATAGAGGATGGTATCATATGTATTGATGATTGATTGGTGCAGTTACCTATCCTATATTTGAATTGATATTTGTACCGCAGTTAACTGGTGTGGTCATCATCTCTTGACTTTTGGGGCCTGTGACCTTGTGAGTGGTGTGGGGATAGTGCGGGTAAATTCCTTGCATTTAGCTAAGTTTGAAGGATCACAAGTTCGGACAGAAATAGATATTGAAGTCTTTACTAAAAATAATGATTATATGATTAATGGTTTGGGGATACCCACTATATTGTGGCAGTTCTTCTTCATCTAACATAGAGTGATAATCTGGTCAAGTAGTGGTGATTCTGAAGAATGCGTATGTTGATTTCTTGTGGTAGTTCTTCTTCGTCTAATGTTAGAGTGATAATATGGTCAAGTAGTGGTGATTCTGTAGAATGTATATGTTGATTACTTGAAGTTGGAGCAAGTGCAGGAATGGAAGAAATTATGGCCCCGCAAGAGCCGCAACAACCAAGTTTTAGTAAGATAATGAAAAAGTCTAATGTCTCTGATGATTTCTTTTTGGTAAGTCCTGTATGAACTTAATCAATTAACATTATTATCTGAGTATTAAGTTTGACAGAAGTGTTCTTTCATGACAGCATATACCGCGCAGCTTTGGCAGGTCCCATTTGCCTCGTGATAACCAGCATGATTTTATTTTGATGGGTGAAAATGAACAAGAATATAGTGCAAGATATCATGCGAAACAAAAGAGACTGTGTGGCGGCTGGAAGGAATTTTCAGTCGAGCACAAGTTGCAAGAGGGAGATAGTTTAGACTTCTATTTGATTGAACCTTGCAAGTTTAAGGTAAGTCATTGACCGGGCTAGTGTTTGACATGTATGTATGTTGCGATGGAATTCAAGTAACTGTAAGGTAAATTAAAAACTATAGACCAATGAGATCATTTTATGGATGTCTCCTGGTTCTCATTGCCTCGAAATAATTCCATTCTCTTTTTTTTCTTTTGTTTTTTTGTTTTTTTCTTGTGTGTGTCATAGTTGAATAGGTTTGGATAAAGTCCAACACAGTTTCTTTCTCCCTCTTCTATTCAACAGTTATAGGCCAATACATATCGTAAGGTCCAACTGTTTGATGATTGGTCTAGGGCCTCTAAGCTACCTGCGATATGAGCTGTCTCTTACATGTGTAGTTTTGTCGCCTTCAACTTGAAAATGTGAAATACATTGTGGATTACAAAAGCAGGACCAGTTAGTTTGTGTATATAATTGACAATTTTACTGAAGTATTCTGTTAATTTAATCTGTCATTTTCTCTATTCTGTTAAACTTTAGGGCCTGATATGATACTCAGAATTTGAGCTCTCTGTTCCTCCGATTCTCAGTTTCATCAACTTGTTTTCATTGTTAGGTGCACATTGCTAGAGCAAGCAGATCCTTGGGAAATCATGTTCAAAATGGGGATACAGGTAGGTTGGATTACCTCATACTTTTATTAATATTATCTGCATATTCTTAATGTGACAAACTTCAAAAACCTCTACCAGTTGAAATGGACGACCTATTTGACGAGAGTACACAAGAGTCTCCAGCCTCTCATGCAAAAAGAAGCTACGAGGTACAAACGGAGGTAAGATTTTTCTCGAAAACAATTATGGCAATTTTACCTTTTTCCTTGAATAAATGGGGCCACAGTTAATAGAGTTAACTAATGAGATCACCTCATTAGATAATCCTCTCTATCGTCCCAAACACAGTATCAGTTTATGATAAGGTTGCTTTCAGTATATACCTATAAATTTTCTCCATTGACGCAGAGTGACAGAATGACTTGCAACAATAGCAAAAGGATGCGTCTGGAGGAGGTTCCTACAGAAGACAGGGTGCCTGTGAGACTTTCATCTTTCTTTTCTCTTATACTTGTACAAAATTGTTTTGGAGATTTGCATGAATTACATGGGATCCTTTCTATGTACCTTGATCCATATAAATGCTCAACTGTTGCATGAGAACATTTTGAATACTAGTCTTGCTTCTTTCTTTCTTTCTTTCTTTTTGCGTGTCTGCTGGCCTAGCACCCCCTCCACCCCGATCTCAACCTCCAACTTTCCTTGTTTATTTGTCCCAATCTCAGCTTCCCATACCTAAAATGGAAAATCTATCTCCTTTCCTTTTTTTGTTGTTGTTGTGTTTGCCCCAATCCTAATTTATCATACCTAATAATTTCTATAGTTTACTCTTAATATCCATGCCAACAATTGGAAATTGAGATTGGGCCTGTGGGAGTAGTATCTTGCACGAAGAAAACATAATATTGACGTTAATTAGAAAAACAAAATCTGGATAGAAGAATAGCAACTGATAGGCACCTCAGAAGCTCAGCTCATCAGGGATAACGAAACCTTGATTGGCTTTTATAGTCGGATCATAAAATAAAATATACTCACAAAAGCAGGTGATTTGTAGGTTAAAGAAATGATGGTGCCTATTACATCTCGTGATATTTATGATGCCAGTTTTAGAAGATCAGATTGAATGTCATATTGTCATCTATAATATAGTTCCTTGTGGGCTCAGGATTGAGATTCTGCTCTTGGCTAGTTGTAGACCTCTCAACACAAGCTCTTTTGCGAATGTTGAAACCAGTAAATCCAGTAAGAACTTCAACAGATTACTTGAGGTGACATAGGGCAATTGGTAATGCATGTAGGTTCACTTTTCTACACCATCTCCTTAGGAATAGTAAGTTTTATTTGTATCTAATAGTAATATATTTCTATGTTGATGGTAGACTTTTTAATGTCATCAAAAAACTTTCCTACACAGAGTTCAAGCCTTGTTAGTAAGTAGCTAGCCTTTTATGTATGTAAGAAGTTATATGTTATAGCTGTCGTGGGGGAAGATGTCTTAAAATGACAGGTCTGAAGAGTTTCAATTGTCTTCAAGATCAGTCGTTGCAGTTACTTTTTCATACCAGTAATATCACATGCTCCCTCCTATTTTTAATTTAAGATGTTTTAGCTTTTATACTATTTGCAAATATAAGGCGTTTTGCAATTCCCCATAAACGTTTTTCATTTTTGTACTAATTAATTAATGCAATTCGTTGAAATCCATGATATTTGAAGTATTTATTGGTTAAAGTCTCATAATTTCCTTGAATCAATAACATACATAAAAGAATACTTCAAAAAAAAAGCGCTGAATTAGATGTTTTAAAATATGTAAAAATGCTAAAACATCTTATATTTTGAATAGGAGGGAGTATAACATAGGTATTCGATGCACCAAAAAAATCTTACACGGTTACTCGTGCACAATTTATATGGTAGGATCCATCGCTCGGCATTTGCTGTGATGTTTGATCTTTTCTTTTTAGTTGTGCTACCCTTTATTCACACTCATGATTTCTGTTAAGCAATTTGCTTTTGACAGCTTTCTAGTTACCAAAACAGTTATGCATTTCACCTGATCAAGTATCTGCTATTTCCAGGTAAATGATGCAGGAGCAAACGGATCAGCAGAACTTGGTGGTACTGATGGTAATGCAAACTCAAATATTCATGATAGTCCACGTGATGATGGTATGTCAATTCTCTTACGAGCATGTCATACAGAACATATGGGCATCGCCGAAAATGAAAATGTGCTTGCTCTAAGAGAGGTGCCTGAGACTATGAGACCAATATTACATTCCGAATCTACACCTCTGGAAGATCAACGAGTTATATGCCTTAGTGCTGTTGATTCCAATATCTCCTTGAGCAATGGAAAACCAACATGTTCGTTGAATTTTGAGGATGTGAAATGTTTTGAGGATTTTAAAATATATGTGAATGGAGTAAGTATTGATGCAGAAATACCAGAACATTCCCGAATGAAGTATTATGAGCTCTGCTGCAGCCAAAATAAGTTTCTTCATGATGATCTTGTTGACAACCTCAGCAGTAATTTAGTTGCTGCAATGGTTCTAGAAATTATCAGAATTGCCGACGCTTCCAAATCCGCAACTGTTTTAATGTCTACTATTCATCACCTGACAGGCATGGACAGAACATTAAAGTCATTTGAAGTTTTAGGCATGTCAGTTGGATTCATACGTGCTAGGATATGTGAATTTGTCAACCTTTTGAACGATTACCATACTGTTACTAAATCAGCTGATGCAGGATTGAGTGATATAGAACGTGAGAGGGAATCCTTACATGCAGAGAAGGCAAAGATTGATGAGTTGATGCAAAGTGTAACCATGCGTGAAGCATTAATAGGATCTCTGGAGTCCAAAGTTGGCAGTCTGAGAGAGCAGAGCCAAAAAAAGTTTGATGACATGTTCAAGAAGGCAGCTTGTTCAGCATGGTGAAGGCTATCTGTGTAATTTGGAGTTAACTGAGTACATGAAAATATGGTATGTAGTCTCCTTGAACGACTAGTTTTTGCTGTTGTAAGTTGCAACTGTTCAACATTTTATCTTCCTAATCCTAAGTCTAAAGTCAGGGTTCTTGCGCCCAGCAATAACATTGTCTAATTCTGTCTATAGAAGGGTACATGTTTGTTGCATTTTGTGGGCTTGATCTATTGACTATTGACTAGAGTAGGTTCTGATTCTAGTTATGACTCATGAAAATACCCTGTGGCGATGTATCCCTAAGGTTTTGGCAATGTTCTGATTATTACATGAATGAGCTGTTTTTATTCATTACAGTTTGTTCTTATTGGTTGTTATTGTGCATGTTTTGTTGATGGTCTTCCATGGACTACTGGTAGTGATTTGTTGCTCTGTCCTAGAATGATGCAAGATGCACTAGGACAATGGACACAATAGTTTTTGCTTGGGGTTGTTTGCTTGAATCTTAAAATTTCAGCTTGTGAATTTTAAGTTTATGTGTTACTTGTGGTGCCATGTAAGGTATGTTTCATCGATTCTTAGGAGTCAGGAGCCTTCAATCCGTGTTCGGATATTCTTGTGCACTATTGCATAATGCATAGTGAATAGTTACAAGCTCGTTCGAGAGATCTTTCTCTAATAAATGGATTAAATATGATTAATGTGCTCTCATGATCACATCAAAGTTGCTCCTTGTTCTATTTGGTACTGTAACAAAGAAGTGCTGGACTGGTGGGCATGATCAATCTTCTCCTGGTCCACAACGTACGAGTAGAGTAGCCTTCTTATTGATGGAATTCATAAATTTTGCTTGTACGCTGGTCTACTTGAATCTATTAGCTGATCAGTTACTCGCGGATTCTTATTTCTAGATTTTTTTAAACCCCGAAAAAGGAAATAATTGAAAATGGTTCACCGTTGAATGCAAAAAAGAAGATCACCATTTACCCTTAAGGTGCCTCGAACTCCGACTTCAAGTTGTACTTCGTTGTCATTGCAATCATGTCATTATTGTGCCACTTTAAGACTACACACAAACACACCTAATTTTGAAGTTTTTATGGATGGATTGACAAAAAAAGAAAAATACACATTGTTGGTCTTGTTGGTGTGACATTATTAGGCAAACTTTGCGTTGGACCGTCTTGTGTTGATATAATCAACAAACTTTGAATTACAATATGGGTGGGTTGTGTATAACCACAAACATTTATTCTTTCGCGATGATTAGACCAAATTGAAATTTACTCTTTAAATTTATGTATTTTTTATTATTTTCAACAACTTGATATATAACGAATTTTGAGATTCAAGGTTAAATCAAGAATAATTGTATTATATTAATAAAGTTTAAACAAATTGATAATACTCTCTTTGTTTTTTAAAACAAAATCTTAATCATCTACTTTATCTTGATTTAAGAAATAATAATATTATAATGGTTTGTGTGTAGTATTATATTAATTTTTTTTAAACATAAATTTTTTTTGTGTGTAGTACTATTATATTAATAAAGTAGTAAATAATTGATATATTAGGAGAGAGTGAAGAAAGTGATGATAAAAATAAAAAAAAGAAATAATAAAATGAGTTAGTGCGATAAAAGTTTTTTTATTCAGAGTTAGGAAAAATGTTTTATGCGTGAATAGTTTTGAAGATATATGTTTTATATTATACAATACTTACGTGAATAATAACTCATAAACAATAAAATTTTCTCATCGTCTTTAATTAAGTGAAAAAACAATTACAAATAGTACAAAGTGGCAACAGTATCAAGTCGTGATGGCGTCAAAATTTAGCTTGTTGAGCATTTTGTTTTGACGAACAAAACCCCTTTTTCTCCTCTGCCTCTTCAATTCCGTACTACGGTGAGTGTTTGATTCTGTGTTTTTGCCATCACCATTCTTCATTTCTCCATCAATCATCACACTACTCATACCCTGCTACTGCTTACATTTACAATTAGTATGACATATTTCATTTTTGTTCTCTCTAATCGCTTATTCTCAGAATCTGTTACTCTGCTTCTTCTATCTTTCTTTTTTAAGGAATCGGAAAATGATTTCAGCTTAATATCTCGAAAGATAGTGAGATTTAGTCCCAGACCGGAACTTTAATTTCAGTTTAGTTGGATAATAATGATTTCAGGTGTGATTTGGGTATGGTTGACTCATTTATTGTGTGATTGAAGTTCAATATAGCTAAAGTGATGAGTTGGATATCTTGAAAGGGAGTGAAATGTAGTTTTATTTCTGGGATGGGATCATGGGAGTTTTTATGTGAAGTTGTGAACTTTAAGCTACATATTTAGTTTTGCTTGTTTGTTTGTTTGATCTGCTATTTCATCTTTGTATGAATGTTGGAATTTTATTGTTCGACTGTACTTGTGTTGTTTCATCGTTCTGGCTAGTTACTGCACATTTGCATTTGGTCTGATATGAATATGATCTCCTTTTCTGAAATATAATGCCTTTTGTGGAAGCCCCGTAAATAAGCGTAATGCTCATCTCCTTCTCTGTTATATGTTTGGAGTAAGAGAGACGCAAAGTCTCCAGTTTTTTGTTTATGGCAAACTTATGGTTCATCTTGTTACTGATCTTATAGTTTGCTGGTACACAGAGACATATACACACATTAGTTCATAGTTGTTGTTCGAGCGTTTCATTAATTGGTTCTAATATAGTTTTCTTTTAACTTGTTGAGAGCTAAGTAGAGGTGTTATAAGTGAAAGCTCCATATCATGTTAGAATTCAGCCGAACTTCTAATAAATGGTAGTAGGTACTATGCTTGTAATCTAATAAACAGTAGTTATTGTAAAATTCTGACTCCGATGGTTTTTATTTCGTTAATTTAACTGCTGGTTGATGCAGTTACCCTGTATAATGTGTTCAACACAGGTTACTGTTAACCAGATTAATGCATATGCATATGCTCATCAACTTTGACTTCTCTGGGTAGCCGGGTAGGAGTGAGAGGCACTTGATGTTATAACTTATAAGCTTCAATTAATCAAAGTCTAGGATATGGTAAACCATTAATCATGTGAAAGCACACAGCTAACAGTCAGTTGCTTCCCTATTGAAAAATTGTGCTCTGTTTGATAGTTCAGTTCTCTGGGCCCACATTTTATGTGATAGTCCACCCTGGCATAGAAATCACCTTATTTTCCATAGGGAGAGGTTCCATAAATACGGGCTATTTGCATTTTTTAATGGGAATTTGTATTGCCTAATTTTACAGTCATAAATCAACAATGGAGTAGAAGTGATTCGGACATTGTGGTTACAACTTGTTCTCCTTGTGCCGAGCACAATAAATGCAAGAATATGTCACCACAACATCTTAGTTTCTCTAAAGAATTGCAACGGTCTCATCTCTCTGATAGATATTATCTGGTAAGCATTCAGTTCTACAGCTGAATAAGTGCTCCATCACTGAATTAAATTTGATGGGGATATTTTCACCACAGGGTTTACCAAAGAAGTTCTGTGATGCAAACTTACCCGGTCAGAATCAGGCTGTGATTTTGGTGGATGAAAATGAACAAGAATACAGCGTAATGTATTCGGCAAAAAAGAATAGACTCAGGTGCGGTTGGAGAAGTTTTGCGGTTGAACACAACTTATTGGAGGGAGATACCGTATTTTTCCATCTGATTGAGCATTGCAAGTTCAAGGTAAACACTTCAGGGTTGAAATAGCTGGAATTCTACATTCTTGTTTTAGTTTGTTTTCTTGTTTCTCCCATGGTTTAAACAATTTAGATTTAGGCTAAGTTTGGTAACTGTGTCTGATTGAATGGTATGATTACTGGCTTTTGTGCTTTACTGAAGGCACGTTTGCTATCCGTGAAATTCCAGAAACATCTCTCTCTGTAAGTAACATCCATATCTCTATAATGAAAGTACTAATTGAAACTTGAAATTGTGAATCGTTCATTCGTTCTCATGCAGAAGACAATTGACTGTTCCTCACTTGAACACCATGACACCATCCCCTGCCATGACCCAGTGATTTACTTCATTTTCCTTCTTTACCTGTTTTGCCTTTTGTTTTGTTGTCTTTCTTCTCCTGTGTCTTAGGCCCTGATCTATAAGTTGAACAATTTTAGAATTTAGATGCCTTTCTTTTTTCCCAAGTTCAGTCTATACCTTCATTTAGGTACATATAGCAAGAGCAAGCAGATCCGGGGAAAATGGATTTCATTACAGTAAGCAGGTGGATTCCGGTAAGTCAGTTTACCTCATAAAGTCATTTAAACTTATTTGTTCATTCTTGATTTAAACAAAGTTTATTATTGTTTGACCAGTGAAGAAGGAAGGTCCAATTGAAGAAAATGCAAGCATCGGCACCACAACAGCAAAGAAACGTTCGCTCCTTCGTACAGTAGATAGCCATCAGATAAAAAAGAGCGCAAGAGTAGTTCATGTGGTTAAGCCTATCAACACAGTTTATAAATTTGACTCACGCGTTCCAGAAAGCATCGCAGATTCAGAACCTGTTGTTTGTTTTGAAGACTTAAAGGGTCTGGAGGATTTCAGGATTCTATTACATGGTGTAATTCTTGACGCAGAGATATCTGCATGTCAGAAAATAAAGTATTACGAGCTCTGCTGCAGTCAAAATATGTTTCTTCATGATCGTCTTATCAAGGGCCTTAGCACAAAACTTGCTCTTACAATAATATCCGAGACTACTGACATTGCCGATGCTATTAGAGCCTCAAACCTTGAGACACCTCTTCATCAGTTGGATTGTTGGGATAGAACCTTAAAAGCATTTGAAGATTTAGGAATGGAGGTTGTGTTCCTGCGTGCTAGGGTACTCAGGCTTTTGAGTATTTCACGAGAACTCCAGGTTTCAATTGAACATACGAGAACACAAAGTGATCTGGCATATGAACGGAGGAAAGATCTGCAGGAAAAATCTGTTAGTAAGATTGATGCTCTGTCAGAAAACGTTACATCCCTTCAAGCCTCAGTGGAGATCCTGGACGATGAGGTCAATACTCTAAAAGAGAAAAATGAAGAACTTGACAATGAGTACAAGGAAGTTGCAAGTTTTTCCTGGTAGAAGCTCTTTGCATACTGTAACAGTTCTGTACAGTCTGATGTTATTTTCTCCTAGAGCTTCCAAGCAGATTACAGCTTTACCATGTTTTCCAGAATTATTGAGTAAATTTTCAGCACCAAAAACTTGGTAGTCATGATTGAAAATGTTTTCGGTACAAACTTATGCGTGGAAGATGGGGTAGTCAATGACTCAATGCAGTCTCCGGTGTTCAAGACTTCAAGCCGTGAATACTTGGCAATGGCATGCTCGTGTTGGCCACACGCTTGGTGTTAAAACTCTGCGGGAGAGAAATTCGTTCTATATATGCAATATACCTTTTCTACAAAGAAGCAAGAAAAGAAGATGCTGTAGACACTTTTCTGCTTCTTTTAGATAATCAAAGGATCATCCTCAGAGCTGAGTGATTTCTTAAGAGACTCTGATACCTCTTTTTCTTCAACTTTACTTAAAGTAAGGTGTAATGTTTCAGCAAATGCGAGGTAATTTTGTGAAATGATTGATTGAGAATATGAGATTCTTGTGTGTGTTGTCTTTTTTTAAAGAATTTGAAATTTGAAATTGCTAAAAACATGTTGCATTGACTAATCTTTCTGGGTTGGGCTCAAGTGCTGCATTATCATGTTTTTAGCAATTTGTGTCTGAGACCGAGGCGAGGGTCTTGCTTTTCAGTTTCCACAGATGAGGAGGGTTCACAACTGGGAAAGCGATATTGCTAATTTAAGATTTTGGAGAATCACTGGAATGCAAGAATGGTTTTGTTTGAAGACCTTTTGGAGTTCATAGATTCATTGTTAGATTTAATATCCTTTAAGAATTTATTCTCTTAGAATAACATCTCGGGGTGGAGATTTGATACAGAAGATTGAGGGAATTATAATTCCGATAGTTGTTATCCCGAATCTTGAAAATATTGAAGAAGAAAAAGATCCTTATCATGAAGATCTGGTTAGCTCTGTATTTTTCAACTTAAGTTCAGCCCGATTCAAATCAATTCATTTAACTTCAGTTTTGGTTAGTTCAAATTTATACTCCAGTTCAAAAATTTTGAGTTAAAAATAACCGAACTTTAGTAAAAGAAAATTACAGTGGTGAAAATAGAGTAGTGTGATCGACAAACATTTGTATTCTAATCGATCCCGAACATATCGACCTTAGATCTAGGATTTTCCCAAATCAGTACAAAAAGAAGATTGAGATTGTTGTTCCAAGGTCAAACGACTGAGATTGAGCCTTCTTTGCAATCTTTGTTGTTCTTTTAAGGGCAAATAACTAGATTAAAGTGAGTTTTCACATTGTTTCTACCCAAAAGAAAGTCAACTAGATCGAGTTGCGTATTTCCAATCTTCATTTTTGTTCTAAAGCAATCAACTTAGATCTAAGTTGCTTTGTTCGTTGGACATTGTTTTCCAAGGACAAGCAACTAGATCGAGCCATTGAGGCGATACATGATTTTTCTTATATCAAAATCAAATCAATCGAGATGACGATGATAAAGCAAATGAAGTAGAAATCACTTAAAAAAAGTTGTTAGAAGGAATCTGTCCTTAAATAAAATATATTTTGAATGCTAACAAGTGATCTATTAAAGCCCAAACGTTTAACAAATTTCGAGTTTAGTTATTACGAATATTGTTATGTTTCATATTCAAGTTTCAAATTCTCCATGAATATGAATACAATGCATATAGAAGTGTTCATTAACTACATTTAATTTCACTTTATA
>JAYMSL010002600.1:0-13956 GCA_036897195.1 Plantago coronopus | reverse complement strand
GGGTATATCCGGTGCGGTTTTGGCGCGTGCCACGGCTACCCAGGAGTGGTCCGAGCGGTTCCCAGAGGCGGCGCTGCACCATCTGACGTGCAGAAACTCCGATCACTCACCTCTCTTATTGCAGCTACGGGAGTCACAGCAGCGGCGGGCCACCACACTCCGACGCAAACACCGACGACGGCGCCAGTTCAGGTTTGAGGAAATGTGGCTACTGTCGGATGAGTGTCACCGAGTTGTATCTGAGTCTTGGAACTCGAATAGGGACTTCGCGGGTAAGATGGAGGAATGTCGATTGGGTCTTGAGGCTTGGAGTAACCTTGAATTTGGGTCTGTTAGAGCAGAAATTAGCCGATGTAAGGGGGAATTGGAGAAGTTACAACAATCGCGACACCAAACGACTGCCTCACGCCAACACAGAAAAGAAACAGCACGAAAACTGGAAGATCTACTGGATAAAGAGGAACTAATGTGGCGACAAAGAGCGAAGAGTCGTTGGATGAAAGAGTGTGATAGAAATACAAGATTCTTTCACTCTCAAGCTACAAGGAGAGCACAGAAAAATGAGATACTGGGGTTGAAAGATAACTTGGGTGTTACACAGACGGATCACAATGTGATGGGCAAATTGGTGAATGACTATTTTCGAGACATCTTTACGTCGACGCGCCCTTCGGCAGAGGATATTGATGATGTTATTGAGACAATGGAGTCGAGAGTCACGCCAACTATTAATCAAATGCTCCGGCAAGAATTCACAGCGGATGAGGTACGTACTGCTCTTTTTGCTATGTATCCCCTTAAATCCCCTGGACCTGATGGTTTACCTGCATTATTTTACCAACGTTTTTGGAATGATGTGGGTGTTTCTGTTACTTCCTGCGTTCTTGACCTTCTCAATAAACATAATCTACCCCCCCCCCAAACTTAATCACACCCACGTGGTTTTAATCCCCAAGTGTAAAAACCCGGAAAATATTACCCAGTACCATCCAATTAGCCTGAGCAATGTGGTTTTTAAAATAGCCTCTAAAGCTATCACTAACCGGCTTAAACCTTTTATGAACACCATTATCTCTGAAACCCAGTCTGCTTTCGTCCCTAATAGGCTTATTACTGATAATGTCCTGGTAGCCTATGAGATTAATCATTTTTTGAAAAATAAAACTAAGGGCAAAGAGTCGTACATGGCTCTCAAACTTGACATGAGTAAGGCTTACGACCGAGTGGAATGGGTTTTTTCTGGAGAAAGTGCTAGAGAGGTTAGGCTTTGAAACTTCTTTTATCCGTCTCATTATGCTGACTGTTCGATCAGTTTCTTACTCCTTTTTGCTTAATGGAGACCCTCTTGAGTCTTTTAGACCAGAGAGGGGGATCCTCTTTCACCATACTTGTTTCTATTTTGCACTGAAGCTTTTAACGCTCTCCTTAAAAATGCTGAGCGGAGGGAGGTGTTATGTGGGGTGGCTGTTACCCCACGAGCACCCATGATCTCCCATCTTCTTTTCGCTGATGATACATTATTGTTCTGTCAATCATCCTCACAAGCCGCTGTTGAGATCAGTGATATTTTACGGAGATATAGTAAAGCTTCTAGGCAGGAGATTAACTTAGAAAAATCTACTGTAGTCTTTAGTAGAAACACTGTGCCTGATAGAGTTGAGGAAATTAGGAGAGTCCTTCCTGTAAAAGTTGTTGAAAAGCATGATAAGTATTTGGGGTTGCCTACTACTATGGGTAGATCGAAAAAAGAAGTGTTTGGGTGGCTTAGGGAACGTGTCTGGAAACGCATTGAGGGTTTTGGACATCGATCTCTGTCTAAAGGGGGTAAAGAAGTGCTAATTAAGTCTGTTCTTCAGGCTATCCCTACATATGTGATGAGCTGTTTTCGCCTTCCTGACTATTTACTTAAGGAGATTGAGTCTATGATAGCTTCCTTTTGGTGGGGTAATGGGTCGCAAAATAAAATTCCTTGGGTCAGTTGGAAGAAGATGTGTAAATCCAAAAAAGAGGGTGGGATGGGGTTCTGCGACCTACGTAGTTTTAATCAGGCTATGTTGGCCAAGCAAATATGGAGAATAATTCAGTTCCCGGAATCTCTCTTAAGCCGAGTCCTAAAAGCCAAGTACTTTCCCAACTCTGACATCCTTGAAGCTGGTCCAAAAGCCAATTCATCCTTCACCTGGAAGAGTATATGTGGGGCTCTAAACCTCGTTAGCAAAGGGATTAGGTGGCGTGTAGGGACGGGGGATAACGTTCGGGTTTGGCATGATGCATGGTTACCTAGAAACGGCCCTTTCTCTCCTATTACTCCCGACCTGTATGAACTAGGAGACCTTACTGTCTCTGAACTGATCGATCCTGTTCATAAGTGCTGGAATGAGCATATTTTGCAAACTCTATTCTGGGAAGAAGATATTCAGACCATCCGACAGATTCCTTTGCCTAGCAGTGATGTGAGGGATATGCGGGTATGGCATTACTCTAAAACGGGTATCTTTACAGTTCGATCAGCCTATCACCTAGACATCAAGTTGACAGAAACTCAAACTGCTAATGAACAGGGACAGAGTAGCGGCAGTAACCAGACTTGTGATTTCCAATGGCTGTGGTCCCTTCCCCTTCCCAGCAAAATTAGGATCTTTTTTTGGAGGCTTATGCATAACGCTTTACCTACTCTTACCCAATTGAAACGCAGGAATATTGTTTCAGAAACTTCTTGCTCTGTGTGCGAATCCTTGGATGAAAATTTGATTCACGTCTTCAAAGAGTGTCATGTTGCTAGACTATTTTGGGCTCTCACTAATCTTCGACATTCTGTTATTTATCACTCTTCTACAGATGTTGGTGACTGGACTCACTTCATCAGACTTCATCTACCAAAGCAGGAATTCCTCTTATTTGTTTGCGGATGTTGGACGTTGTGGTTTAATCGCAACAATCGAACACATGAAAATGAACAGAAACCACCTGATGAGGCTGCTTCCTTTGCGCAAGAATACCTCCACAGGTATACCTCAGCACAGCAACAACTTAAAGGCTCTGGGAGGAAGCAACAGTGCACTGCAGTTTCCTGGCAACCCCCTGCGCCTGGACAACTGAAGATCAATTTCGATGCCGGATTCTCACATGGCACGCAGCAAGCACAAGTGGCAGCAGTGGCCAGAAACTCGGCAGGAAGAATTGTGGCTTGGGAATGTAAAGTGATTCCCTTCATCCAGCAGCCCGAAACAGCAGAAGCTCTGGCCGCAAACCTGGCAACTAAACTGGGTATCAAGATGAACTGGTCAAATGTGATCGTGGAAGGCGATTGCTCCAATGTTATTGCAGCTCTACTAGACCCAGGCCCTTCCTTTGCACCTGCAGGATCAGTCCTTATGGAGACCAAAGCTCTTACATGTTCCTTTTCATCTATTTCATTCAAATTTGTGCGCAGACATTGTAACTCTTTAGCGCATTTATTAGCTAAATATTGCATTTGTGATGGTAATGGCTGTTCGGAATTACCTTTTCCTCAGCCCGTTGTACTCGACAGTTGATATATTCTAATACAAATGCTATATTTTCCCCTCAAAAAAAAAAAAGTTACCAGTGTTTGGGTCTAATTGTTATTAGTGTCCATATTTTGGACTTCAGATAATTTTTCCCATCTTTACTAATTCTAAAAAGAAAGGCAATTCTCCCTCACATGAGGTAGTTATTACACCACACTTTTTATTTTCCTCTTTTACCCTTCTTAAAACGACAAACACCAGAGGCATCATCCCTTCAACTTCTTCTGAGTAAGGTTTTTACATGGTTACTCAACTACTCTGTCATCCTTTCTTCCGGTTTCACTTGACAGGTTTGTAATTTTGTTGCCTTAATTATCTCATCCTAATTGTGGTTTTACAAAAATCTTCATCTACTTTACTAAATTCTCCTTCTTCTCAATTTATAACTCAGGTTTGCAAATCAATTTCGTCAAGGTATACAAAGGTCAGTTCTTTACCTTCAACGTTTTTGTCTCAGGTTGCAAATCAATTCTATTTGACTTTCTTGGGTAATTAATTAAAGCAAACCCAAAGTTATGTGCCTAATTAAGTTCTTACAATTGTTCTCACTTCTGCTTCATGTAAATTGGGGATATTGCTCATACTTCATGGTACCAGATTACATTTACCCCTTTTGTTCTACTTATTTGAAGTTCTGTTTTGCAAGTAACAGTATGCCATGGATCCCTCCGGTCCTTCTGATATTGATCATCAGTTAATAGCCCAAGTCGAACGGCAAAGAGAACGTGCACGCATAAGAGCAAGAGAGCGAAGAGAATCTATGACTGTCGAACAAAGAGAAACCTATCTTGCACGACGCCGTGAACGTTATCGTGCCAATCGAGAGGCGTCACTGACCCGTAATGTCCAGTGCCTGATCACAGTTTAATTACAAACAAACTTATGTTCATTCACTAATTTTGAACAATCTATTATTCCATCGTTTAACACCGTTCTTTTTTCTGGCAGATGATGTCAACATTAACCCGGTTCAATCAGCTACCGCAACACTGCACAATTCTGCTCCGCCTAATCAAAACCACCATATACCCCCACAAGGTGCACTCATCTGTTGTCCAGAATAATTTTTCAACATATCATATTCTGCATTGCTTATAAGTTTACATTCATTATATACTAATGCAGCTGCAATCCCCGCACAACATATCGGAGTTGTTGGGACCAGTCATGTAACTCCCCTGCCTAATAACCATTTCCTTGGTACAAATTCACATATCCAATTTCCTGGATCAACTTCAGCGACACACCCTTCAACTTCAGCAGGTTAAAGTCTTTTCCTCTCAAATATATATTTCACTCACATCCATGTTACCTCTATACAAAATCAGCTAAACTCCATGAATTATAATGCAGTAAGCGAGGCCGCACAGCATGATCACTCTGAAAATTGCGATCACCAAACCATAAATACTGGACGCATAAGATCCTTTCACAATGCTGCCAGGTTGTTCGCTGAAATTCCAGGAAATGGACCTTTCCACCTTGGGCCTCCAAGAACATGCCCATACTGTCTGGCAACATTGTTCGACCATGAAACTGAAGCATTTTGTTGTCGAAACGGAAAGGTAATGCTCCAAGAGATTCCTGTCAATTTGGAGCTTTACAATTTGTTCAAAGATCAATCAGCTGAAGGGAAGACATTTCGCCAATATATCCGTGGTTATAACCATGTGTTCTCTTTTACATCATTCGGTGTTCAACTAGATGACAGCGTTGTTGGACGGGGAGCCTACACTTTCAGAGCTCACGGGGCTATATACCACAAAATTGGTTCACTTATTCCCTCTCCAGGATATAGGCCAAGATATATACAGCTTTTTATCTACGATACTGAGCACGAGAATGAGAATCGTCTACTAGAGAATGATGATCTTCTTCCACAATTGATTGAAAAGATCAAACGTATCTTAGACACGCACAATCCATTTGTGCAGACTTTTCGGCAGATTGCTAACAGTTCAGATATTATGCATTGTAAGTTGCTGATCAAAGAGCGACCATCGAGGGAGAGACAATATGTACTTCCAAGCGCATCCCAAGTTGCTGCAATTATTTCTGCTGGGGAGGATTTGAATTATGTTATTGAAAGAGATATCATTGTGGAAACGGTTGGCGGTCAGCTCAGAAGTCTAAAGGAATATTCAGGCTACTATGACCCATTACAATACCCTCTATTTCTTCCTTACGGGACTTACGGATGGGACTCTAACAGCGTCACAATTTACAACACCAGGGTGACATGTTGTGATTACTATGCGTATCTGTTACAGGTAAATCTTTACTGATACAACTCTTACTTCCTTTTTCATTACCGGAAAAAGATAATCGTATATCACTTTCTCATAACTCATCTCCTCAAACCAAAATACTCTAATTTCAGATACTACAGAACAACCTGTCTATACTTCTGTATGGAGGACGACTGTTACATCAATATTGTGTTGACAACTATGTCAAAATTGAAACACAAAAGCTGAGATTTATCAGAAGTCATTAACAAAATATTAGAGCTGAACTATATCAGGGCCTGCAGGATAGTTTGGCAGCAGGAGAAAACAATGCAGGTTATTGTTAATTCCATTCTCACAATACCTTCAGTATCTTCTCAGTTCTTACTCAATCTATATTGATTATAATGGCTTTCTCTTCATGGTTAGGTAATATTGGTCATCGAACAGTTTTGCCAGCGTCATTTATAGGAAGCCCAAGAGATATGTATCAGAGATATCAAGATGGAATGGCAATTGTGATGGTAATTGACAAACCTGATATCTTTCTTACTATGACATGTAATCCGAATTGGAAAGAGATACGAGATCAATTGTTACCTGGACAAACACCTCAAGACCGGCCTGATCTACTCACTAGAATTTTCAGATCCAAGTATGAGCATCTGAAAGTTGATGTTTACAAAAAAGGAGTTCTAGGGAAGGTGGTTGCTCATGTTCATGTCGTAGAGTTCCAAAAACGCGGTCTCCCACATGTACATATGCTAATTATCCTCGATCAAGATGATAAGCTAAATTCACCAGATGATTACGATTGCATTGTCAGGGCCGAAATACCAAATAGAGAACATGAACCTGTACTTTATGATGCTGTCATTAGACATATGATTCATGGTCCATGCGGCGCAATGAATCCCCATGCCCCTTGCATGAACAGCCACAGTCGTTCCTGCAAGAAAAATTATCCCAAACAATTTTCTCCATCTACTTTACTGGGTGACAACTCTTATCCAATTTACAGACGCCGCAATGATGGTAGGTCCATTGCTCTTGATCGTGCCGGAGATCGAGTTATTGACAACCGTTGGGTGGTACCTTATAATCCATGGTTACTATTGAAGTATGATTGTCACATAAATGTTGAAATTTGTTGCAGTATTCTGAGTATCAAGTACCTATACAAATATGTGTACAAAGGCCCTGATTGTGTTGCATTTGAAGTGCGTCCCGGACCTAATTATGATGAAGTCAGCAAATATGTAGATGGTCGCTGGATATGTGCACCCGAGGCATTATGGAAACTGTACAAGTTCCCAACAAGTCAAATGTACCCCTCTGTTGTGCGTCTTCAAGTTCATCTACCAAATAGGCAGCAAGTCCGTTTTTACAGTCACCAAACTATTTCTGATGTCCTAAGTGATGAACGAAACTCCCGCACAATGCTAACGGAGTTCTTCAAGGTTTACAGTGAAGGACTTGAAGTCAATCAGTACTTATACAGTGAGTTTCCTTCTTACTACACGTGGTTTCCACAACAGAAGAAATGGAGTAAACGACAAACATCTCAGCGCGCTATTGGTCGCATGTATGCTGCATCACCAAGTGAAGGTGAACGATTTTACGAACGGATGCTTCTTACTCATGTCAGGGCACCAAAATCGTTTGATGATTTGCTAACAGTAAATGGTGTACATTACTTAACTTTTAAGCAAGCTGCAGAGAAAAGGGGTCTTCAAGAAGAAGATGGTAGTGTTCAGAATTGCTTGGCTGAGGCAAGAATGGTTAGAATGCCATCCGCGTTACGAAGGCTGTTTGCCACTATCTTAGTTTATTGCCAGCCAACACAGGTACGAAGTCTGTGGGATGAAAATTTCACATACATGATTGAAGATTATCCTTCAACAAGTACAACAAACAACCATTATGCTACTAACAGACTTCTTCGCGAACTAAATATCATTCTGCTCCAACACAAAAGAGACATCAGAGAATTTGATTTGCCTCAGATGGTTGAAAATTTTGAAGATCTGGGAAATGTTTCAGGCATAGTAGCGGAGGAACTCAATTGCCCAATATGTCCTGATGACTTAACTTCTGTAACTAAATTAAATGAGGCTCAACTTTATGCATATCATTCCATTACTGATGCAATTATGCGTAAAGAGAGCGTTATTTTTTTTGTTGATGGTCCCGGTGGAACTGGAAAAACTTTCCTATATCGTTCATTATTAGCTACCATGCGGAATGAGGGACTTATTATTCTAGCTACAGCTTCATCTGGAATCTCTGCCAACCAACTGCTAGGTGGCAGGACTGCACACTCGAAACTCAAAATTCCCATAAAATTGGACTCTACTTCTGTGTGTCATATCGGCAAACAATCAGAACTATCACATTTATTAGCCCGCTCTTCAGCAATAATATGGGATGCGGCACCGATGACTAATAGAAAAGCCATTGAAACTGTTGATCGAACTTTGAGAGATATTCTTGGGGTTGACCTTCCATTTGGTGGTAAAATACTTATTTTTGGAGGTGATTTCAGACAAGTAGTTCCAGTCGTAGTTGGAGGCACCAGATCGCAAACTATACAAGCCAGTATAGTTGAGTCGCCTTTATGGCAAGGAATAAAAATTTTGAGGTTAACTCAAAACATTAGAGCCCAAAATGATCACAACTTCTCTGATTTTCTCCTGCGTGTTGGAAATGGAGAGGAACCAACAGTGGTCGATGATATGATAAGGATTCCTGCTTCAATGGTAATACCATGGCAAGGTGAGAACTCAATACATACTCTTATTGATTCTATTTTTCCAGACCTCATTTCTCATTCCGAAGATTCTGAGTACATGATGCATAGAGCGATTATAACTCCTAAGAATGGTGATGCTAACATGCTAAATGATAAAGTCATAGAACTTTTCATGTCTGATGAAGAAGCAACATATTACTCTTATGATTATGTGCCGCACGATGTTCGAAATTTATATTTGCCGGAGTTTCTGAATTCTCTCTCTCCTGGAAATCTTCCACCTCACAAATTACATTTGAAGAAAGGTTGTCCCATTATGCTCCTATGGAATATTGATCCCAAAATTGGATGTTGCAATGGTACACGTCTTATTTGCCGTCGCTTTTCCAGAAATCTGATAGATGCAGAAATTTTGACTGGGGAGTTCAAGGGAACCCGAGTTTTCTTGCCACGCTTGCCCATGAAGACATCAGACGATGCAAAGTTTCCATTCCAGATGATACGCAAACAGTTTCCGGTTCGCCTCAGCTTTGCATTAACAATCAATAAATCTCAGGGTCAAACAATACCAAATGTTGGGATTTATTTGCCTGATCATGTTTTTAGCCATGGACAATTGTATGTTGCACTATCTCGAGGCGTTTCTCAAAGTACTACTAAAGTGTTGGTTAAAAAAGGCACCATAGATGGATATGAAGGGGTCTACACCAAGAACGTGGTTTACAAAGAAATCTTCTCCCGCCTGCGCCAGCCTCAAACTTAAAGGTATTGCTTTCAATCTAAATATCAAGTTGCTGTGAATCAACTTCTGTGTATTGCTTATGTACATTTCCTTGGCAGCCTTACTCATGACAACAGTGGATGTATTATCTGCCAACTGAAACTTTAAAGCCGTAATCTAACAATAGTTTCTCAAACGGGTTGTTTTAATTTCCATTGTTTTTATGACGGGAATATATGTCTTCACAGGTTCAGGTTATTGGACTGCATTCATTTTGCAGTCTGTTTATCTGTGTCGTTGCTTGGAGTCGAAGATGTCGTCTTACTCTGTTACCGTTCTACTGCATTTCATTACAGAAGACTATACCTACATGCTTTATACTATTTCAGTTGATGTTATATTTGGCCAGTATTATGAACATTATCTTTATGTCACAGTTCTCTTGGAGAGAATCTTCAATTTCAGACTTTCATGTTTGCAGGTTCCGCCCAATTTCATGGATTAATTAGTAGTGTACATCATAATATCATAATATATCCCTTAGGGACATTACTAATTGCTCCAAACATTGACACACTATAGTTACAAGTATAATCTTACATATAACTGAGGTTGTAATATTTCAATATATTCTTTTTATAATTTTTCTACAACGATCTTTTCAAGTAGTTTCTCACCGAAAATCAATCAACGAGAACAAAATGGGAAGTTTAGTCAGGGACGGAGAAAGTATTATTTATCACCACAGATTCTCTAAAGATTATTTCCTATCCACATTAAATGTATCGATACACCTTACAGGGGCGTAACCGGCCCCAGGGCATATGGGGGCTTCCCTCTCTCCCCCCTAAAAAATTTTAAACGATAATATTTATAGGTAATATTTACGAATTTTCAGGTTTTGCACCCCTAAAATTTTTATACGTAATATTTATTATCGTTTCAAGTTTTGATCCCTCGAACTCTCGATAATGTAATTGTGTATATGATAGCCCGCTCCCCTTTTCGTAATTACAGTCTCCTTATATATTAATTTATCGCCAAAAAAATTATAACTATTATTTCTACACACATTAAACGTATCACAAACCGGATACACGCGTCCAATTTGCTTGTTAAACAAAAACAAAGTAAGAAACTCAAAATCTTTTCGTCTCCTCCCTCCTACTCAAAACCCGCCAAAACATCCATCTCTGTCTCCCTCCTCTGTTACCTTAACTTAACCAACAAATGCTCCGCCTCCATTGATATTGCTCAATTGATTTTCAATCAACTCGATTCTGGGTATCACACTCGTCATATTGGCACTCACGTCAACGAACGGCCGACTGGAGTAGGAGTTCTCCGGCGGTTAACCCTAAGGTACGGATTCCTTTTTCTTCACTTGTTCAGTGTTTGTTTTAGTTGGATAAGCTAGTTTATGAATGTAATTTCATAGTATTGGGTGAATATGGTGACTGGAATTGGGATATTTGGACGTAAAATTGTTGTGTTTTTTTTTTTTTTTTAGAATTAAATATCTGAAGTTGATGTTAAGATAATGTTATATCAATGTTCAGTTGTTATACTGGGTGGAATTGTTGTATGTAATTAATTTTAGCAACAGTTAGGGTTTAGGGATTTTACACAGACTACATGTAGAATTACACAGTTGTTACGTGTTTAGGGATTTTAGTTCATTTTTTTGCTCTGTTGTGCTGGTTATGTGTTGGTCTTTTGCTTCCATGTAGAATTGCTATGACAAGCAAGGAAGACAAATACATCATAAGGTGCATTGCAGTGGGAAGCAGGTAAGCAGCACATGCTTACTAATGTCAGTGCCAACAGGTATAATCACACTAAACTGCTCAATAAGGTCATGGCATTAGTTCTAGATGATCAGCCCACGTGAATTTAGCATATTCAATGAGGTGCTATGTTGATGATAGTATGGAGTAAATAGAAATATTAAGTGATGTAGATGTTCAGATGATGTTTGCTAGGAACAAGAAATTCATGGAAGTGGAGTTATATATTCATACTAGTGAGGTACCCTCTATGTCCTGTTATTGAATTGGATTTTGACATGTTAGTGAAGCTAATGGTTTTTTTTTTTGCTTGAACATGAAACCATTCATTCATTCAGCCGAGAATTATGTTACAGCATGACGCATGTCATGAAAATTACCAGCAGAAGCTGGAAGCACAAAAGAAAATTACCATTCATTCATTCAGCCGATTTTGACATGTTAGTGAAGCTAATGGTTGTATAAAGAGCACCCTATTTTTGTACCCCTATATAAAAAGTATAAAAAATTGACATCAAATTTCGGAAGATAGGATATATATTGGAGGACCAAGTGTAGATTGTTTTTGGCTTTGATGGCAATTTGTAATAAACTGAAACAGACTTTTTCTGTTTTTCTTTTTACCAGGAATTCATTAGTTTTAGACTTCTGTGTAGTTTTGAAATTTCAATGCAACGAAGCGTAGTTCAATTCGGAAGTCCGAGTCATTTTTCTCGTTAAAGCAAACACTTTTCAAATCTCAAGCTTAGGATGTCATTAAAAAAGAAAATTCTTAATTAACTTTTTCTTTTCCTTCTGATTCTGGTTATTCTAAATGACCATTTGTGTGACCTATTTTTGCCAGTTACTTAAACATTGATATGTTGACAAGAGGAAGCTAACAACAAGTGTCAAATTGTAAACTTTTAACATAAGTTAGACTTATATGTATTTAGACACAACTATTATTAGTCCATAACGATTGTAAGTTGGTCTTTCGAAAGTCCTACTATATTAATGGTCGTCATAAGTCAACTATATGATCAAAATTAACTTGCTGTATAAATATATGCAATTAGTAGTACAGTCGTCGTTGTCACTCTCATAATTATAGAATTGATCTTGGAGACTTGGTAATATTTTCTTTCTATGACTTGGTCTGATGGTCTCAGTTCTAGCCCTCTGTCACGCCTGGTTACAAAGCTTTTAACTTCAGAGAACTAGACAAAAATTTTAGAGTGTACAATAACTGTAATGTCTAATGCAATCTTGGCCTAGAACTCAAGAGAACAAGGCTGGAGAAGATGAAGAAACACATTCTTTCTTCAGAATGGCGGTATACTGTTACTAGAAAAACTCTCATCAAATCGATCACGGTCTGGCAAAAATATTTAGTTCGAAAGTGCTAGAATATACCACAAGTAACTTTCATAAATTTCTAAATATATAGTTAAGTCCTGTATATCTGTCCAAATTTTAAGATTTATGTTAAATGCATGTCTATATATAAACATCCAAATTTTTGGTAAAGACAACTTAAAAACTGTATTTTTGGTTAACTCCATCATGTTTTAATTAGCCTATGAATCTGTGATGGAGGTGTTTTTACTTTTTATACACGTTTGGGTGGTATGTAGTTGAAATTTATACATCAATTAAGTTTGTTTAAATCAATTCGTTTCAATTTAGTTCAATTTAATTCAATTTAAATCAATTAATTTGAATTTCATGAGTTAAGCATAGCCTAAATGAATATATATGTTCATACAAAAGACATAATTAATTGAAGTTGGAATTAGTCCAAAAGTCAATTTTTCACAGCATATATAAATACATACATCAACACTTTTAGATGTTCCAAACAAATAATCATGACCATCATCAAATTTCAAACCCTGTTTGATGGCCTCTTGCTAAAACTTTTCTTAACACCATTAATGTTGAACTTAGCTACTTCAACCAACCTACCAGATTTCCCTGTAGCGAAGCCCGGCTGCGTCGATGGGTGCGGAAACATAAGCATTCCGTTTCCGTTCGGTACGACTAAAAGTTGCTACAAATCCATAAATTATTGGGTCACTTGCAATGAAACAACACCCGGTGGCCCTAAGCTCTTCTGGTGGAACACTACCATAGAGGTCTTAGAAATTTCACTAGAGGGGCAAATGAGACTACTGCAAACTATTGCGAAAAATTGCTATCGTCAGAATGGAAGCCTGATTTCCGGTAACACGCCCTGGATAAGACTAGCGACGTCATTTACAGTAAACATCACTGCAAATAGGTTCACTATTGTAGGCTGCGACAATTACGGGTTCATCTCAGGGAAACGGGAAGGCCGAGCAAATGACTACCTCACAGGGTGCACAGCCACATGTGGCAGCTTGGGCGATCTATCAGAGGGATCTTGTGGAGGACTCGGTTGCTGCCAAGTCACGAGTATTCCAACAGATGTTTATGAAGTTGAATTGGAGGTAAAGAGCTATAATAATCACACATGAAATTACTGAATTCCTACAGTAATACTAAGATAAAGGATCGAAATAACTTTGAACAGAAACAAATAAGTAAGCACTGTCGAACAGAGTTGTTACCAGTATTATGACAACACAGATCACAACTCCGTACCACTGACAGATTAACAGCTTCACTACTATCAAAACTAAGCACACAGCGGAAAGTAAGTAGAGAAGAGTTTCAAACTTTTCATGCAGTATTTCTACTGCATGAGCCCCTTTCTTGGGGTAAAAACAAACACTAGATAAAAGTATCAAGTACACGCGTTCCTATCAACTTTTACTCTAGTATAAAATACAGACTTCGTGCTGGGATCCGCCCGGCCTCACCTAGTTCTAGACCTGCAGCAACTAGGTAATAAACGTCTGCTTCACACTATAATACAAGAGTGTATTAAGTGCTTTCAAACGGTGTCTAAGTG
>JAYMSL010002599.1:0-13957 GCA_036897195.1 Plantago coronopus | reverse complement strand
GCTCTTCCAATCTATTCTTCATTCAATAGCTCAATTTAAATCGTATGCAGCTTTTTACGTCTTTGATTCATAGCTGAATGGAATCGTATGCTTTCAAATTCGTAGCTTTATAATACATTTGTTTGTCGAATTTGCTCAATACTTCATCTGAGCTATAGTTGGAAACAGATCAATTTATGGCTTTTGTTAAAGCAATTCATGGGTTTTGTTATTTAGGTTTAGTTAGTTGGAATCTAATGTGATTTCTAAGATTTTATTGGGTAAAGTTTTGTTATACTTCAGTATACTGTTAGACATTAGACAATATCTTTGTTGGAATTTTAGCTTAACGGCCTGAAATTCAGATTTTAGTATAGGGAATTGTTGACTATTTGATGGATCTGAGTCAACTTTCACGAGAAGCACGATGTTTGTAGCTAAAGTTTGTAATTTTGGCCACCAAAGAATTCAATGAAGATGGGAGTGTGATTGACACGAGGGAGTTTTTATATTTGCAGGCATAGACGCAGATTACTTTTTGCAGAAACTTTGTCGCCTAATGACAAGTCGCACCTGTAAATGCATATTTATTTCAATGGCATTTATTGCCCAATTAGGTTTTGTGGTTGATAGGAAGTCGAGGGAAACTAAGAAACTAGTGTCTATCTAATTCTTGTCGTTTTTAATCCGGGAGCAATAAAAGTAAAATAAAGAAAGCGAGTGATATCACGTTTCTTAGCGAGTGATATCACGCCCTATTGGCGGTCATTGAAAACATCTGTGCGGATCTTGTGTCATTTCATAAAGTTCAGGTCTATTTTAACTTCCAAGTTCTAACCCATAATTTTTGCTAAGCAATGTAAATTTTTCTCAGCATCTTGCAAATGGTTTCAATTGTTGTGATATTAATCGTACATGATTGGTTTCAGGGCCTGGGTTATTTAAGATGGCTGAGATAAAGTCATCTGGAAGATCAATTGATCAGCTACTGGAGAAGGTTTTGTGCATGAATATTCGATCATCTGATTACTTCCGAGACCTTTTAAGATTGAAAACTTATCATGAAGTGATTGATGAGATTTATGTTACCGTCACGCATGTAGAGCCATGGATGACTGGCAACTGCCGGGGGCCGTCAACTGCTTTCTGCCTTCTTTACAAATTCTTTACGATGAAACTCACAGTGAAGCAAATGCATGGCTTGTTGAAGCATGAGGATTCTCCCTATATAAGAGCGGTGAGTTGAATTTTTCCATGATATTTTCCTCCAGATTAATTTACTGAAGTAGGAGAAATGCATAACAGGAATGCAGATATAAAAAATAAAAAATAAAAAGGGGAAATAGTCGTGCAGGTATGAGTTAAACTGAATTTTAGACTTTTCTGTCCCACGCTTACATTAACATTAATGTTATCATATGTCTCAGAATATTTCTCACACTTGCCTTGCCTTGATGTCCATTCCAGTATTTCTGGTGGCTTAATATACAAAAGCAACTTACATGCAGACCTGAACTAGGTCTTCACTTAATGTTGTTCAGTTGATTGCATCTTTTCCTGCAGAAAGCTTTTTTCTGATGTATTGCTAAAGTTGCATTTTTTTTTACCAGATTGGGTTTCTCTACTTGAGATATGTTGCTGACCCAAAGACATTATGGAGTTGGTATGAACCTTACCTGAGAGATGACGAGGTACGCCAAAGGTGCAATATCTATGTCTTTCCTTATTCTTCGTATGTGTGTGAGAGAGAGATTGAAGTGAAGTGACTTATAAGCCTATTCTGATTCCTTCGTGCTGTTTAAATTTATGACAAAAGTGGTGTATGTGATCTAAGACAATCCTGATGGCCCAGAATGGCAGGTTTTTACAGTTCTTCAGTGGTGAATCAGCTTGATTCTTGTACAGGTGAACTGCTTTTGTGTGACAAACCGTGAATTTGGAAAATACATAGTTATAGTTCAGACATAACTTTGCTTGCATTTTATGTTTCTTGTTTCCTTTTGCAAACATTAAAATTAAGAAAATGGACTGAGTGATGAGCAACATAGAATTGTCTCATCTTATCTGCATAAACGTTTTCAATATTGTTTAAGATTTTACATGTGCTCTTAAATGTATTTCAGGAGTTCTCGCCTGGTTCTAATGGCCGAATGACGACAATGGGTGTGTATGTCCGTGACTTACTTCTTGGACAGGTACGCATCGGTTATATAGTATTCGTTATCATGTACAAATTGCTTAAATTACTGTTTCTAAGAAATCTTTAATCTTTATGCAGTATTACTTCGACACACTTTTCCCTCGCATTCCTGTTCCGGTCATGCGAACTGTAGTGGCCAATCTTGAGAACATGAAATTACCTACAAAGCACTGTGGAGTTACTGGTGAGGTCACCCGTATGACTGATGAAACTGCCAGAAGGCCACCTTCTGTCAAAGCTGCCCTTTCTGTCTCTTTTGGTCAGAGAGCCCCACACCGTGCATCGACTAGGGATTCATCTCCTGTCCGCCGTACTGCTACCCCGTCTCGGGATAAAGATGATGATTCAAGACGGTCACCAAATCGGCACCGTAGTCAAAGCCGAGATTTGTCTGAACGGGATTATTCTGACAGAGGTAGAGACCGGGACAGAAACAGGGAAAGGGACATAGATCGTGATAGAGGTAGGGACAGAGGTAGAGATCGGGACAGAGACAGGGAAAGAGGGAGGAGGTATGACTATGATAGGTCGCGTGATACCCATAGAAGGGATTACGATAGGGATGACCGTTACAGGAGAGAAGGTAGTTATCGTCGGAGCAGGAGCAGGAGCCGTAGCCGTAGCAGGAGCATTCATGAGCCAAGTGGAGTAGACCGGAATCGTCCTAGCCCATCTGAACATGCAAACAAGGATAGAACATCTGCATCTAGCAATCTGGCCAAGCTTAGAGATTTGTATGGTGATTTGGGGAGCCAGAAGGGAGACGCGGGCAAGGAACAGGGTCCGAGCAGACCTAGTGGTACAGAGGAGGTCATCAGACTTGGTGGCTCTACATGGAGGTAAAGCTGTCAGTCTGTTTCGAGATGAAGAAGTTGGCTCTCTTGAAATACTCGATTGCCGTACTCTTCGGTTACTTTACTTCCATAATATGAATGTTAGACCAAAACTAGCTGTTAAACGGGCATTATGTATATGGGCACACCTTTTGTGTCCATTGATGAAGAGATACATGTATGTTTAAGTTAAACACAACGTTTTTCTGATTCTGACTCTATGCATTCCTCTGGCAGAATGAAAGAAAGCTTGAACTGTACGTTTGCTTGTCTGTCCCTCTCTATCTCAATCATAAGTAAGTCTCATGCTGTTTACGCACAATATTACCAGATGTTTTCTCTCATACATGTTCATTCGTCTCATCAAATTTTACCCACTAACGCTCAGTTTAAAAAAATGTATTAAAAGTAATGGATTAAATGAAAAAATAAGTATGATAGATTACTTTTAGATGATAAAGTAGTAGTATTGACATTAATATAATGTTTTAATGTGTGGAATATTTTGCATATTATATATAGTAAATGGTAAGGGGGAAGTTTTAGTTTTGTGAGACGGAAGGAATACATGTATACACTGATTTCGTATATATTTTGGTTAAGCCCGAGACAAACCCCACATCAAACAAACCCTACCCCATAAAAGATCGCGCCATCCCCATTCAAAATTATGTAACAATGTCGGGAACACTAAGACCCGTTCACACAGAAATGATGTACGCAGATTTGTATTAAAAAAGACTGCATCAAATTTTATGTTCTCAACAGTTAACATGTCTTGTCCCGAGATTTCAACTCCCAGAAAATATTAGACATAAAATTAAAAACCTAATCGCGTACACTTAAGTCATCGTATTAGTTGCAAATTTTCCAGAACGAACGCTTAGTCTTTTCAAACACTGACATTCTAATAATATGAAAGATCTCAAGAGAGTAACCTTGCAAATGTCTCACTTTTCACATCCATCTTATAATACAAAACTTTGAAGAACATAAGCATTCAGTAGACAGTAGAAAAACGACCTATACTAGTATTTTTAAAATATAAGTTCATTTGTCCTAACATAATAGACAACTTCTTCTCTGCTTCCCAGGAAATGCTGTCAACATTTCACAACAACAAATGGGTCTTCTGAATGTTTGCGATACTCTATCTCTTTCTAATGCCGACTTGTCATCTTCATCCGCTGCACAATCATTTTTTAGCTCAAACACGGTTGTACATAAAACATAAAACATAAATCGTGAACGCTTAAATGAGAGTAATGAAGAAACATACCTACTGCATTAAGATAGGATACAAATACTTGGTTTTCTCATTCGCACTTGATGGAGCGGTATATGTGGCGCACAAAGAACAAAGCAGCACGGAATCCCACAGCTCCAAGCATTAGGAAGAAAGCATAGCACACGCAAGCCATGTAACCAAAGAAAAATGAGGTCTGCATGAAGCCTGACATATCCGACCGTGCATAATAGTAGTACAGGCAGTAGCCATATATAAACAAGCCCGTAGATCCACCGCAAAGGAATGCTCTGATAGGTTGAAAGAAAAAATAAAATTAAGATAAGCCACAAGTAGAATTATGGGAACACATAAAGAGGACCCAAAGCTCCTAAGGATCAGAAAGCATATTCCTCACCAGCAACTGATAATTTACTAATAGAGAAAGGTATATAGGGCCAACCAGACCAAAGTAAAATGCACCAACAAAGTTATGTGTGAAAATTCAAATGACATTTTAACCATAAAATTTGAGTAGAAAGAATAAGAAGCTATTGAGTGAAAGAATGATCCACTTTATTTTTAGTCACATGTGTGTAAACTATATTTATCACAAATTCATCACAAATCACTCCACTTTGGTTTTAGGCAGGAGTAAGTGCAAGAAGCCAAGAATATGTTGGCACTATCATGTTTTCTGTTACAAATGAAATACCTTCTAGACAGAAAAGGCTAATCACATAAATGCATAACGTCTCAAACAGATCAGTAGTCCCATGGAGTTTCCCAATTAAATCTTAAGGGATGAAACTGAATCCAATTAAAGATTGTATCAAATGACATGTTCAGTGTAGATCAGGAGTTACAAGCCAACTATTATATTTACGAAGGAGAAATATCAACCAAAAGTGGGCAAGTTTATTTTTGTGAGCATGCCTTTGCATGGAAAGAAATATGCAGAGAGCTAAAAGCATTACCAAGTATAAGTATAAACAGGCATAGAAGTCAAAACATTAAAACTGGATATGGTAACGAGTTGTATAACAAACCTCCACCACCACTCGTGATCTTCAGCAGCAAGTTGGAAGTATGTCAATGCCACCGTGATAAAGGCAGTCACAATCAGCAGGATGATGAAGACTATAAATAGAATACTGTAGATTGTGTAAATCCTGTGCCCCCAGACACTTGCAAAGATGTAGTAAAGTTCAATGTAAATGGCACTGAATGGCAAAAAGCCAGCCATAGCCATCTGAGGAAGGGTACTCCTGTACCAAGGTAGAGGTGGGATTTCTCTAGGGTACTTCGTGGTGCGGCAAGGGGCTTGAAACTCGGCCTTACTATTTTTCCCAGCAATGCCTCCCATCACTAACAGAGGTGATGTCACAAGAGCCCATATCAAGAAAATCACCACAATAGTGCCAAAGGGCAGAGCTGCTGTGGCATGATAAGCAATTGCGACAGTGTTGAGGAAGCAGAAGGTAAGAAACAGTGGTCCGCAGAAAAGACCCCCAGTCAATAATAGATTCCGCACCTGGACAAGTATGAACATATTTTAAATATAAGGAAATAGACATGGATGCACGTTTATAACAAATGCAAAAAAGTCAGGCAAGTTTTATCTCTTTCTCAAGCACACGGAGGGGGAGGGTAGATGTTTTTCCTAATTCAGAGTTCATTTTGCAGGATAATATATAGAAGTATACTCAACTCAGCTGAAATTATGCATCATATAATGAGACATGCTTGCAGCTGCGATGAAATTATGAAATGAAGTTTAGCCCATGTGTACATACCCAGTTTGTTCCTTCCAACTGGCAGTAGAAAGATGCCGCTGTATAGCCTGCAATGCCAGATGTAAGGGCATATATGACCACCAGCGCAGTAAAAAGTGCTCCGCGGTTGTATGGATAAAACACACCAACAAGAGCGAGTAAGAATATGAAAGTTGCCCTGACAGAGAGATATAATTAATTATCATTATGTTGCAAGAAATAGTAGTACAGAAACATACTTCAGAACTTCATAAGAATTACTTACAGTGCAAAGAGCTGAGTGCCACTTCCAAGGGCTGCAGCAAATACAGACTTGTATTTTGGAAATCTGAAGACATCACCATGAATGTATTTCCACCCGGTTTCTTCTTGGTCATCTGCTGCCTCTTCATCGTGAGCGTATCTTTAAAGGGAAATAGGAGAATGTGTTATAATATATTCTTGCCAGTCAAATCATTCATTATATAGATGAATGCTAGAAAACCTTACTTCACAAAATCATTTTTGAGAACTCGCATCAAAATAGTGGCCAGAAATCCGGTAAGAAGCAGGACAGTAACGCATGAATTGATAATTGAGAACCAATGGATCTCCAGATGTCGGGGAAGTGAAGAAGAATGAGAGTACTTCTCCATCCTGTTCTCAAAAGTTATGCCAGTTTCTTTCCATTTTGATGAATAGGTGAACTCAACTGAAACTTCCTTGTCCTCAGTAAGGTCTACGAGGGCATTAGGGTCTGTGCGGGCATTGATCTCAATCACGCGGTCCTTGTTGTAAAAGATTTCGAAATGGAGATGCTTAAATAGATAATACTTGTACTCGCTAGGATCAGATTTGCCTTCTTTGTCAACCTTTCCCAGGAAACCCCATATAGGCAAGTCATCATAGTACATCTGAAAATAGTAGTCCTTTGCAACTGCACTTCGGAACACAGCAACTTCTGCCTTCGATAACTTCTTTGTGCAGATAACATCCGACTCTTTATCAACTAGAAAGTCAAGCTTGTAAGGTGCACTGACTAATCGATCTCCATTCAGCACCTCACCAAGAGCTTCACTCTTATCCTTTACATCACCTGAATCAAAACACTTAATGTGAGATAACCACATCAAGCTGACCCTATAATGAATTTATAAGAAGGTCAGATTAAAGTACCTGTTGAACAGAAGGGGAGATCAAAGAACCTATATGTTTCACTGGAAAGCAGCACAAAACAATCAAGTGAGCTTTACAGGTATTACTGTAGTTACAAATTTACAATTAAAAACATACAAAACTTCTCAGATAAACGGAAGAAGAGCACCACATCTTCGATCCCTACAACCTCACTCAGCAATATCACAGGTCGACAATTCATATCATAGAAACTGCACTCCTAAACCACATTTATTACGCAGTCCAGCAACTTACCAGCTGAGCTATAGTACTACTTAGCAAAACAAATACCTCGGTAGACTTAATACCTAACCAGCTGAGCTAGAACAGTATTGCAGTAATAATTAGCAAAACAAAGCTTAATATATAACTCCAGATGTTCCAAACCAAATTACAGAATTAACAATTTCCTCCAGAGAGGCTCTAAATCCAGCCACACTTGTCCTATTTCACTTAATCGTCTCCTATTTCAGTTACGTTATCCGATCTTCATCCTAAACATTTCGCACAACTAAGTGCTTCACAAAACCTCCCCAAATCCAGTCATTCATTTCTCATCTCTTAGTTCCACACTCCTCAAATCTCTCCAAAATTCACAACCGACAGATCGGAAACAGCAACAGTGAATGAGAATCAAGACAATACCTAGGGTTGTGGAAGGGGCCGACTTTGTTGGCGTAAAGAGGTACGGTCTCGCCCATCTTGTATTTGTGATCCGACGCATCGGATCTCACACAGACGGCGATGCATCCGACCGCCAGAACGACGGCATAGGACCACCACCAAGCTTGGTTAGACGGCATCTTCTTCTTCGATTTCCACCTCCTCGTTAGCTGATGTGAATGGCAATTGCAGATCTGATGAAGTGAGATGTATACTGATTTGTTTATATAGGTACAGAATTTAATAGGAATGAGTTGATGATAGTCAAATGACTCAACAATCCTTCCTTCCTGCAGGCGACCAGTGTAGGTACTATTCACTACTACTATATTGCATGTACCTCCCTAAACTACTGGGAAATTACTCGATCTATGTAAGAATGTTTTACGTACGGTCTACCAACGTCCATCCCACACAGAGCTTTTATATCATTTTAGAGTCACGTTAAATATGTGAAATGGTATAACGTTTTAAAAACTTAGAATGATTATATTGTTTCCTAGTTTTATGTGTTCCGTTATTAATGATTTGTTATGATTCTTTTCTTTTGTCGTATTGTTATCAAGTTGTTATCATGATTTACTTGATCAGTCCATTTTAAAGTACAAAAAATGGTTACTTAATCACTTGCTAACATTTATGTAGATTTTTTAGGCGGACTTCCTGTTTAAAACTGTGGTTTCAAGGATAAATCGGGAAGTTTATGTTTAAAATTATGGTTTCAAAGATTATGTTACTAGTATTAATCGAGAAGTTTGTGTTCGTTAACGCAAGAAAGAACAACATTTGGGTGTATCCTGCAATTTTTTGCAATAATACAAATCTACTGATGACATTCTGACTTTCCTATTCAACTAGTAGTAGTATAGTAGTAGTAGTAGTAATTTTAGTGTAGTGGTAGATATCTTGACATTTAGATATCTGAAAATGTCAAATTGATGGTAAATGAAGTTTTCATCCGTGGGGAAGAAATACATTCAGACTTTTTGTTGAAGTTCTGCAAGAGGCTAGGTGCGATGTTCCAAATACCCCGGTTTATTCTGTGGTACAGAACATTGTAACATCGGTTTTTGGACATATAATGCTTTAATGTATTGTACATGTGTACCGCATCACACACATGACATAACGCAGATGCTATACATCATGTTGCTACAAAAGATATCGTAAATATCATCAAGGAAGCTATATGTATCATTCAGCAAGGATCAAATGAACATGAAGCACCTAAGAAACTGAATAAAGAAACTCAAAAACCTAGAAGAACGAATAAATCTCGGGGCTGTAAGAAAAGGAACAAAAAGCTTTCAACGCTTCCAAGTCAGTAATACAATCCCATTTTGAAAGTCCTATTCTGCTGCTACCCTGTGTGTTTATCTTCGTTGAAAATTTGCTTTTCTATATCTTTGTAAAGCTCTGTAGATAAAAAATCAGTCAACTGACACATTACTCGCACTTAATTGAACGATAGATATGTCGAACGAAAAACAGTGCAGCCCGGAAACCAATCATCCCAAGCATGAGAAAGAAGCCGTAGCAAATGCATGCCATGTAGCCAAAGAAGAAGGAAGTCTGCATGAATCCGGACATATCTGAGCGTGCATAGTAGTAGTACAAACAGTAGCTGTAGATGAACAACCCAGTTGATCCACCGCACAGGAATGACCTGCAGAATCAATCAAAGCAATATAAATGGTTCAGCGACAAACACACTTAATTCAAAACTATATTCCGAAACACATGGTTAAGACTAGGATGTTTCACCAAATAATCTTTCCATTTAAAGTTTGATCAGAGCCTCAACCTCTAAGTGATCACTAAGTTATACTTTATAACGCACTGTCTTACCTCCACCACCATTCATGGTCCTCGGCAGCAAGCTGGAAGTATGTCAATGCCACAGTTATGAAGGCCGTAACAATCAAGAGGATGATGAACACAATAAATAAGATGCTGTAGATGGTGTAGATCCTGTGTCCCCAAACGCTGGCAAAGATGTAATATAGTTCGATATATATAGCACTGAAAGGCAAGAATCCAGCCATGGCCATCTGAGGAACAGTTCCACGATACCAAGGCAATGGTGGAATCTCTCTCGGATATTTTGTGGTTCGACATGGAGCCTGAAACTCAGCTTTGCTGTTCTTTCCAGCAATACCTCCCATAACTAACAATGGTGAAGTCACAAGGGCCCAGATAAGTGCGATCACAACAATAGTGCCAAATGGCAGTGCCGCAGTAGCACTGTAAGCAATGGCAACAGTATTAAGGAAGCAGAATGTAAGGAAGAGAGGCCCGCAGAAAAGACTTCCTGTCAATAGTAGGTTCCTAACCTGCAGAATGAAACTGAAAATATTAAACAAGCATCTTCCCAAACTCAGTTTCTATCAATAGGAGGTAAACGTCTGTATATTCGCGATAATATGCCATTGCCATTGCCTAAACAATTGACATTTTGCGCACATGAAGGAAAGGCTTGAAGGAAAACTACAATAACCATTTCAGAGCAGCATGATACGTAAACTTTGTATAACTGGCATCTTTAAGACGCAGGTTCTTATCTTGTTTCAATAACAACTCAAAATTGAAACACCTATCTTCATCATTTACCTTGCTTAACAATTAGTTTGTTCGTCTGGTATTGTTATACCTACCCACATTTGACATGTGAGTAACTTTTCTAGCCTGAATTATGAGACAAACAAGTTCTAACAAAATATCTGATATGCTTGCAGTAACGTAGTAATTGGGTGTATTTGACAATTTTTAAGTTTGACATGCGTTCCACTTGGGTAGGATCACAGGAATCAACAAAGTGCAATGCTTTGAAGATTACAAAACACAATACGTACCCAGTTAGTTCCTTCTAATTGGCAATAGAAGGAGGATGCAGTATATCCAGCAATTCCAGATGTAAGGGCGTAAATGACAACTAGAGCAGTGAATAAAGCTCCGCGGTTGTACGGGTAGAATACACCAACCAACGCAAGGACAAAAATGAACACGGTCCTGGAGAATACACATAGAAATTAGCATCTTCCAGTAGTTTGGATCAAGAACTATGAACAGCTCCAAAACAGATACTTACAGGGCAAATAACTGACTGCCAGATCCAAGGGCTGCAGCAAACAAGGATTTGTACTTCGGGTATCTGAACACGTCACCATGGATGTATTTCCAGCCAGATTCCTCTTGGTCATCAGCCGTCTCCTCGTCATGGGCATACCTTTCCAAAAATAATTATACAGTCAGTAAGAGGGTACAGAATTGACAGATCAAAACTTGCTAGGGATAACACTCACTTGACAAAATCATTCTTAAGGACCCGCATAAGAATTGTAGCCAGAAAACCTGTGAGGAGAAGGACTGTCACGCAGGAATTGATGATTGAGAACCAATGAATCTCCAAGTGGTGAGGTAATGAAGAAGACTGCGAGTACTTGTCCATTCTTTTCTCAAAAGGAGTGGTCGTTTCCTTCCATTTGACAGAGTACATGAATTCAGCCTCGACTTCCTTGTCAGGTAGATCAATAAGGGAATTAGGGTCTGTACGTGCATTAATCTCAATCACACGATCCTGATTGTAGAAGATCTCGAAGTGAAGGTGCTTGAACAGGTAATACTTGTACTCGCTTGGGTCAGATTTTCCTTCTTTGTCAACTTTCCCGAGGAAACCCCATATGGGCAAATCATCGTAGTACATTTGGAAATAGTAGTCTTTTGAGACTGCTTTCTTAAATTTTGCAACTTCTTCTGTAGTTAGAGTCTTTTTGCAAACAATTTCAGAGTCTTTGTCTTGCAGAAAATCCAACTTGTATGGGGCACTTACAAGCCGATCTCCATTCAAAACTTCCCCAAGTGCTTCCTTTTTCTCTTTAATATGAGCTACAGGGAGACCAAAGAATGACCATCACAATTAGTTCATGAAAAATTCGTAAATATGATCAAACCATAAATCAAAAAGGAAGAAAGCATAGTACCAAGATGCATACCTGGCAAGCAAAAAGGAAGGTCGAAGTAGCGGTATGTTTCACTGGTCAACAAAAAAACATGCAAATTTTCGCAATTAGTTCACGATACGTAATAATTTTGTTTACGTTTGGAGAGATATTATATCCAATCACATTTGTTTATCTACCACACCCATAATAAAAGAAAATTCAAATCGCGAACTGGCATTTAGTATACGCTACAGTGGCAGAAGATTAAGATGATATAAATAAAGTTAAACTTTCCCTTCAAAATTACAAAAACAATAGAGATGACCTGCCGTTACAATGGCGGTGCATATTTAGTATATAAGCAAAACCCAAAACAAAAATGAAAACGAGAAGCATACTAGCAAATCGCAAGACCAAGTTTACATTATACCCGAAACGAGCCAAATTGGAGAGTTTTACAACAAAACATCATTACATAACGATACAATCAGACAAGCCCCACGAATATAAAAAATGAAACTAGCTCACTGGCATGCCGATACATAATGTAATACAAGACTGAGCTCACTTCATGTTACTGAAGAATTCAAGGACCATGAAGACAACAATTCACCTAAAAAAATGACTCTCCTCAATGAAAATAAGTTCATTATTTAATCAAGTGAAGTGCAAGCTGAAATGATCATTATCTCATTCGATTGCATTGCATTGCTTTGCTTGCAATACTGTAAGTAATTTAAACTTCAAAATCTCAAATAATTATGCATCGATCTGACTACAACAAATTCATTTCAGTCCCAAGATAACTATATTTCTCCAGTGACAGCCAAATCAAACGCCAAATCCAGCATTTCCTACCCAACGAAACTGACAATGTCCATCACCAGCACCAAAATCAGCTAAACCGAACATTTCCAAATCCCACCCTTCCCCGATCAGCTCAAACGCACTCAAATCAAAAATCACACACGAACAATCAAACAACAAATTCAACAATCAACCGTTTCTCCACCAGTCAAACAAACAAAAATGTAACTCATTACCTAGGGTTATGGAACGGGCCGACCTTGTTAGCGTACAGAGGAACCGGATCGCCGGGCTTGTATTTGTGATCGGAGGCATCGGATCTCACAGTGATCGCAATGCAGAGCAGCAGCAGCAGCGAAACGACGACGTGCCATTGAGCTCCTCTCGCCATTGCCATTTTTGTTAGTTTTGTATTCACGTAAGAAACGCACTAGAGGTGGTGTGACATATATAAAAAGAAAGAGAAAGAAAGTGAGAGAAAATGAGGAAAGAGACAGATCTCGATCTAATTATGCTGATTTCTGAAGGAAAGGGGATTTTGGAAGAGAAGACAAATGACTAGTTAATGCTAATTAACTCGTTTTAGGCACAACTGATTATGACAACGTACCTGGATGATGCGAACCTATTAACAATAGTGCACCTAATCTACCATTACCGAGCATTCGAGAGTCGTAATGTTCTTACGTGAACGTATAGCTGGAAGCTGATTTGGTAAACGAGATTTAAAAATATTGTTCGATGTTATTTGAGTGGTGCATACGTGATCTCATCATTTCATCTACTCAATTATCAACTACCAACTTAGTTATTAGGATCTTCGGATGTTTGAATTTGAATAGGTTTTGTAAACTAAGGAAATGCAAAAAGGAAACATGACTAAACATGTTTTTAGCATATATTTTTTGTATAACGGTAAACAGAATGAAAAGTACTTGATCGGAGTATAAATGATATACGACTGATAAGTACGGGATCTTTTCATTTCATCTACTCAATTATCAACTATCCAGCAAGATCACGAAATGTTTGTTGGTTTTTCTTTGAAAAAACAAGGAAAATGTAGAGAGGGAACATGGATAAATATGGTTTTCGCATATATTGTTTGTCTAGCAATGAAAAAATGAAAAGGGTTGAATTTGTGTATAAATGATATACGAGTGATACAGTACTGAACTTAATTTTATATTGTTCCCGTTTCAAACAAGTAACATTCATCCACAAGGAATTCAAATTGTACATATATTATACTCAGTTTATCTCTTAACACAACAAGGGTAATCGGTATAAGAATCCTTTGATAGCAAAAAAAAGTATTATCGAAACATTTTGATCTTGTTCGTTGCAAATAACTTACATTCTAATTACATAACTTATAC
>JAYMSL010002598.1:0-13961 GCA_036897195.1 Plantago coronopus | reverse complement strand
GGGTAGCAAGAAAAAAGGAGACTGCCATCAGGGATGCTTTGGTTAGGAAGCCCTCTCCATCGAGTCTAATCATTGATCTTGTGCTTCTTTCAGATCTTCTTTTGTGGAAAAGATGTCTTTGTATACCGCTTCTTGCGTTTTTCTTCTTCCTTTTTTTTCTTTTCAGTTCTGTGTAATGCGTTTTTTCTTTTTCAAGATACTCAATTTGTGTAAGTTTTATAGCAATGTAAATGTTTGTGTCCTTTAGCTCCTCGAGGGGGAAGGTTGGACTTGGAATCTACAGAATTTGCATATGGTGTAAAACTGACTCTTTGCACTTGGACCTCATGATTCTGATGTTTTAAATCAGTTTGTTAAAAACATTCTCTTCAGCTGCTCATGATGTTTTTTAAAAGGATATATCTGCTCTATGTGATGATGGCTTTGTTTCTAGTAGAACATTGTGGATGGTGCCAACAGTATTTGTTCGTAAATCACGTCTAGCAAGCAGGGATAACCTCCTTGCTACATATTATTGTTTGTTGCTTTTACCTTCCTAGAGACGCAATTATCAAGCTATGAATGAACGAGTTCTATATATTCGAAGATAAATCGGTCCTGTCCTGAACCCGTTTTGTTTTCTGAGGTTCTTGATGTGTTGGTATCAACCTGCTTCTCTCTTCCCCTGTTTCTTGTAGTGGATGGAATGCATGTTTTTTCATTTCTATTTGCATTTTGATATCTGGTGGATCTGAATTCTGTGCTCTAAGATAAATACATCTGTGCAGTTGGACATATGGGGATTCAAACCTCTTCTTTTCTTTGCTCTGTTTTCATGTAAAGTCCTGAACCTTTTCTGTACTCTGTCTTGGTATGGTTCTGTGGCGATTTCCTGCATTTTTCTTAAGATTGAAGTGATGTTCAAAACCTCTCCTTTACTGGTTGAATTTATACTTGTTCGAAACATATGTTGAGGCTGATAGAAACAAGTTACAATTCACGCCACAATATACATTGAGATGGTTACATGAGTGCGAAATTGTCTCTGTTTCAATCCATTTAAATTAGGACGAGTCACAGTTATCGCACAGTTGAACTGCGAAGAATTACACTACGCTTTATGTTATGGCTCAAAATAACATGAGTTGATATTTACAATTTGAATCGGCCAAAGCAATCGAACACAGATCTCTCTACAGTCTACAACAATCATGCATTACATACACTCTACATTACAACATGGCTTTCTGCAGGAATGACTGCAAGTTCTGCAGCAACTACTAATGACAGGACAAGAGCCAGAAGGGAAGACGTTGGCAACACCTGGTCACGGAATTCTCATGGCCGAAATTCATCAACAACATTTCAGCTGGTTTTCATAAATGCACATGGATGACTTTCAGCCGTAAGGTCTCTCCATTTCAGATAGACCTAGCCCGGGTGAGAATTTTCTGGGCACCAAGGGTGTGGAAAGCCCCGATAGCAGTCGTTGGAGTACAGTCCAGGAGGCTATTGCGTCAGAGGTACACATTCAAGCTCAATCTCCAAGACTCCCCGTTCAACATTCTGCAACTGAATAGCGATGTCTTGCTTAACAGTACCATCTTCCATGGAGATAATTCCATCCCTCACAAGTGCGTTCTCTTTGCTTGCTTTCAATGTACCAAGTTGCATCGGCTCATTAAGATATGTGTCCTCTGAAGCTTTGGCAGCAGAGAGCAGTGGTTGAATATCAACTTCGGCATCCCCCATAAAATCGTCAGTTGAGAATGTATCCTTGTCATATACAAGCTGTAAAATGATTCACAAATTTCTTAGTAAGCAATTTAACTTAGCCGTCCTGGCAATATTACCCATCTCCTTCACTTCTGATCCCGCCTCCATCTGCCCGAAACATAAACATTGGAGGGGGATCTTCCATGTTACATGGTTTCGCGATTCTTTTCATATTTTGATATCTATGCATAAAGAAACTTACCAGCTTCAGAGGAGGAATATTTTCAGGAATCGAGAACATTAACCGCTCATTCCAAACAGGGTTGAGGTTATTCTTAATGACCCTTGTCTTCATTGACTGCAAAAAGAATAAATGTAACTTTTCATGTATAAAGCAGCTTATACGACATAATTCATTTAAGCAAATCGATAAACGAAACTGATGAAATGAGATGTACCTGACTACCAAGTGAGAGGATGACATAAGGATCACTAGTCACCATATCTCGAACAGCTAGGTTGGTGCCTCTCACCACGTTAACCTTGATCAATCCTACAAATTCGACCATACCTGCCTACACAACATAATGAGAATTACAGATCCAGCATCGTGAAAGTTCAACGTGAAGATGAATGAGATACTGTAATACATATTACACCAAGATTTCAAATAACCCCTCCAGGAGTTCTAACCACTCACTAACACAATGATTCGAAAACCAACTAGTATGTTATGCACTGCACACTACAATTACTGATTTGCAATCCATGTCTGTAAAAGAATACATAAACGGCAGTGGGCTACTTGCCTGTTTAAGGGATTAGAGTAATCAAGAATACAAAATTAATTTATTGTACTTTGCACCAAGAGTCATTACCAGTGAGTTAGATTTCTTCGGTATCTTTTCAGCAGATCTTCTCCAACTATTACGAAATGCTTGCCCTAGGCCATGGATGCGGTGTCCTGTAGATTGTTTTTCGCATTGCCTCTTCTCAGATGCAGGTGGAACATAACAGACTATAGAATTGCACTGGGAGGATGATGTAGGTGGAAATGGGCATGACAAAGGTAAATCACGATTCACAAACTGTTGGTGTTCGTATTTTTTCCTAAAGATCCAAAATGTTCACTCATTAAAGTTACATTTATGAATTCAATGAAAAGAATCTCAAGAGCTGTTTACTTGTGATAAATAATACCTAATAAAATCTGCGCGCTCGTCACTTGAGGAATCTGGTTTTGGTTTTCGAATATTATCTGGAATGTGAGCTTCATATTTTAAGTTTACTGCAGTATTTCCACCCATTTCAATTAAAGCATCAATTTGATCATGGCTCCAGTCATCAAGCTTCATAGACAAAACCTGAAAAATCAACATGAGACAGGTGAATGTGGTATACATCGTATTCAAATATGTATGTAATAATCTCCCATGATGATATTATACTGTATTCAAATATGTTTGTTATAAGTTCCATACCTTTGTAATATGCACTCCAAGACTTCTATGCACACCAGAGCACTTTATACAAATGAACGCTCCAATACTCACCGATCTGCCATCAGCAATAGCAAATAAGTTACAAAATAGTTTAGTACAACAAAATAAATAAGAACAGAAACATGAAGAATGAGAAAATAAGAAAACACAGGTGAGGCACAATGACACAAGCACACACATAAATCAGTGTATTGATCATCTAACCAAAAGAACGACAGGCACATCTGTTAGCCAAGTCTAATTTCACTAGTAGTGATTGGACGATCCATGGGACATGAATAACTACACATAGTAACTGTAGTATATAGTTACTTAAACCAAAAACTAAATGTGATATAACGAATAAAAACATCAAGAAATCTAGCATTACTACAGTCAGTCTTGACTTACATCCATTTTGGATCTGGAGATCCACAATCTGCACAGAACCCGTTGCCAGCTTCAGATAATAGTCCCTCCAGCCTCTTGTGTGGACCTAATTTATGGGAATGATATGTTACAGGCTTACAGTAAAATATGGATGTTTTATGCACTATATGAGTGAACTTCTTTTCACATATTATAACAAAAACACATGAGCCAAGTGTTCCGACATATTTACCATCCAGAATGTAGATTGTTATTATATTCCAAATTTTGGTTTGATTTTTTTGAGAAACTTTTTTAGCAAAGGTGAACATATGACAAATTTAAACTGCTTTATTTCGGGAAGATAATATGTTGGTCTTGACTTAATTTAATCAATTTCTGGAGGTCTGGGGTTCAAATCCATGCTGTGTTAAACTGCTTTATTTCACATCTATGCACTGTGACACGAGTAAAGGTATGCCACATTGCGATCATCTCATCAGGATGGCTAATGGATGGGTGCTTGTATAACCACTTTCCAAATGGAAATCATATCTTCTGAATAAAATGTGATGGGAAACCTAAGCATTGTATGAGAATATCATCTGGGGCTAATATGTGTGAAAAATGACGCTGGACTGACTTCTTACTTAACCGCGATCTCCTGCTTCCATCCCCCAAGGTAATGTTGGCCTTGTCGGTGTCAAAGTACTCATTGCATCACTTTGATATCAAGATATAATCACAATTTCTTAGTTCTTACACTATGGAAATCAGGCTTGCAATACATAGAAACAGATTCCATTTTGATTATTACAGAAATTAAGTAGTGGTGATATGAGGACAACATTACTTACTCGAAGGAGAATTTCTTCTCTCCATTGATGCGCATGGACTCCAGCTTGAAGAGGTCTCCATTCTTAAGAGGTCATAGAGACAACAACCTGATTCAGTTCATACAACCAAAATTAGAACAACACCAAAACTCCAACTTTACCAACTCTACGGCATATTTCAAGCAAAATGAAACATCATTCGGACATATGAACACTGCAATTCGTTCAATATCAAACTACGCAAATGAGTAACGGAAAATGTCCATATCTTCTTCATACAGCAGCATCCCTTTAGCTCAAACAAACTTAAAACCTTCCCCCACCAACATTTCACTCACTAATCATCCAAACTCGTAAGCTTACAACTATTCGACGCAACTCATAACGTACAACTCTCAAATTCAAAACAAACACCAGTTCACCGACATTTCACCCGCTAATCATCCAAACTCATAAGCTTACAATTATTCGATGCAACTCACAACGTACAACTCCAAATCCAAAATAAACACCAATTCACCAACATTTCGCTCGCTAATCATCCACAAGATCACAACTTGGTCCAACTCACAACTCCCAAATCCAAAACAAACACCAACTCACCAACATTTCGCTCGCTAATCATCCAAAAGATCACAACTTGATCCAACTCACAACTCCCAAATCCAATACAAACACCAATTCATCAACATTCACCAATACAACGTAACAGAAACACATACATACATAAACATAAACAAGAAAACAACAAAATACCAGTAAGGTTGTTGGTCTCCGTGTTCCCTTGTTGCTGAATAGACATCGTAACTTCGAAACACAGCTAGCTACAATCCAATCCAATCCAATCCTCAAACCTATATCCGATACCGAAACACAACACAAAACAATCTGAATTCGCCCATTATTCCCCCGCTCCTCTGCACAAACACAAACGCAAAAAACACGACCCAATTTATCAAACCCACCTCACAAATTAGGCAAGAGACGTTCAACAAATCAGAAAATGACAATAATCTCACATAATTCAAAGCCTCAGGAGCTCCTCGTCAGATAAAATTCGGTTGGGAAATTGCAGACACGTTGGTTCACCAGAAAGTTGGTGGAGAAATGATGCTTAAAGATACATAAATATACAAATACGGCAAACCAACGTGCTGAGAATCATCGATTGAATTGGATAAACGGGGATAAAATATACACACTTGCTGATTATAATTGATGATTATAATGATGATGAGATGACGATGATGGTGGTTCTTGAAGGAATCGTTGGAATTATTTTTGCTCTGTTTTTTCAGTTTTTGTTTTGTTTTGTTATTTGGTTGGTGGATTTGATCAACTAACGAAAAAGACAGAGGCGGGTAATTAAGGATAATGACGTGATTATATACGGGATTAATGCAGTAATTAGGAAAACGTGCAAGCTAAACCGCGCAATTTTGCCGCCTAATTCTTCACTGATTTTTATTGAACTAAATAAAATTGGTTAAAATATTCCAAGTAGAAATTAAATTAATAATATATTCTGATTTGTTCTCTGCGGGGTAAATATTGAGAATCCAATGAAAAAACAAACACAATAAAAAACTTGGAAAGTCCACAGTGGTCTTTTCAGAAAGTTCACTCAATATTGTTGATGTTAATGTTAAAATATGTGATGTTTATTATCAAATATTTGATGTTTATGATTGAATAGTTGATAATTTATAAATAATTGATGTTAGTGATATAATAGTTGATGTGTAATGTAAAATAATCGATAATTTCATATCGAAATAGTTGATGTGTAATGTAAATAGTCGATGTTTCATGGTAAACCGTTGATGTAGTGCAAAATAGTTGATGTTTATTAAAAAAATAGTTGATGTTTATCATTAATAGTTGATGTTTGATGTAAATAATTGATGTTTATGTTAAAATGGGTGATGTTATTTTGTAAATATGTAATGTTTTTAAGTGGACTTTTTGAAAAAACCACATTTAATGGACTCTCCCAAAAATTTCTCAAAAAAACTTCGTCTTTCTAGTATATTAAATTATGCATTTTTGTTTTATTTCAAATCAAATAACTAAAACAAATTTTTTGTTAAAATGTTAAGTTAATTTTTAGTATATGTGTATAACGTTTACATGAACATGATCTATACTAAAATAAGCATATATGTATTACGTGTATTATAATCATTCTTTTACACGAGATGATATTATAATCATTCTTCGATACGAGATAATATAAGTATATAACTTACTAGATTTAGGAATTATGTATTACGTGCATTATAATAATTCTTGTATACGAGATAACATAACGGAAAATACAAATTCAACTAAAGCTACAACTATAAATAGTGGAGTCCAAGTCTCCAGGATCCTTAACCCAAGGCAGTTTCAGTAAATTAAGACTACAAAATTGAGCAAGAAAACAAGAAGCCCCAATTAAACAACAAAGTAGAGCTAGCCATAACTCAATCAAGACCTTTTTTTCAATCCCTATAATACGATTATATAGAGTTTTTACCGTATAACAAATTTATCCTTTCCGAATATTACTTTAAGGGTTTTTCCTTTACCCCAAAATTAATGTTACATAGCCTCAAAATTGGATGAATTTCAGTCGACATTCTACACCAAGATCGAACTCAACCAAGCAATCTCCTCTGTATCAAGGACGGGTAGTTCTTGATTTACACTCATATAATCAAATTCGGCCTCTTCCAGTTTGAAGTCAACTTCAGTAAAACTATTGAATATGTCACCAAGTTGCAAACTTTCATGTTGTAAATGCTCCTCTAATGCAAAAGATGACACATGTTGACTTGTGAGAGGTGTCATGTTCTTTCCAATCTCAATTTCATTATCCTTCAATCTCAAATTGTGTAAATCTTTAGTAAGTCTCGTCATTTTATTTTCGGTTTCTCTTTGTGACCTATCTTTTACCGAATCATCATACAGTTCGGCGTCACCGTGAATCCTATCATCACAAGCATAAATCAAATCCTCTTCGCAACTTTGAAGAGGATGCAAAGATGAGCATTCGAGTAATTCCATTGCCAACCTATCCAAAAATGACTTCTCTTGATCAATTGGTGAATTTGGAATTTCAAGAACGGATGACGGTGAGGGCTTCTTATTTGACTGAAGAAGACGCTTTTCCTCGTACTCTCTCTGCTTATCTTGATAAGCCTTTGCAGCCATCTCCTTCGACTTAAAAGTCCCGAGCCACAATCGTTTCTTCGTGAACGGGTTTTTGATTTCTGCGGCATATTTTCCCCACCTTTTTCGAACACCTTTTGGTAGGGCAGACGATTTTCGATTATTCTTCGATTCATCAAAGTCACCAAGTAGTGCACTACTGCCCGTGGGGAGATTAGATGGTAAAATTATTTCGCGAACCACTTGCTTCTCCCCCGTAATCAGCTGATTGTCATCATCACTCTCCGAATCAGTAGCATCCGGATCATTATATATAATTCTAACCTTTCTAATACCCCTCAACGATTCAACTCTTCTCCTTTTTAGATCCAATTCCTCCCTCCTCCTCTTCTCAGATTCTACCCTTCTCCTTTTCTCTGCGTCGATTTCGTTACATGCTCCATTGAGCGTTGGATTCGCTACCATGATCATGATACATCCCCGAGAAAACACACTAAAAAGACCAAACTGAACTTAAATCTAATATAACAACAACCCCAGAATCAAATCAAAGATGACAAACAAGTTCTGAAGCGAGATAATTAGAAAGACCCGGATTCGGTAACCGAAGAACTCTCATTGTATCATAAATCGAATCAAACAACAGTCCTGAAACAAAAACATACTTACATAAATTCAGAATCTTGAAAACATACATCAAGAAAAAGTTTACAATGCCACTAAAAACATACAACCATAAATCAAATCAAACAACAACCCTAAAACAAAAATATACTTATACATATACATAAATCAAGAAACATACAACCATAAATCAAGAAATTTTTTACAATGCCACTAGAAACATACAACCATAAATCAAATCAAATAACAGTCTTGAAACAAAAACATACATACATTCGTAATCTTGAAACATACGTACTTTTTTTTTAGAGAGAAAAAACATACATACATTTATAATCTTGAAAACATACATCAAGAAAATATTTACTATGCTACTAGAAACATACAATCATAAATCAAATCAATTAACAATCCTGAAATGAAAACATACCTATATACATTCATAATCTTGGAAACATACACCAAGAAAAAATTTACAATACCACTAAAAACATGCAATCATAATCAAATTAAACAACAGTCATGAAACGAAAACTTACATACATTCAGAATCTTGTAAACATACATCAAGAAAACTTTTACAATGCCACTAGAAACATACGATCATAAATCAAATCAAATCAAACAAAAACATACTTATAAATTGCATACATCAGAAACTTGAAATCATACACCAAGAAAATTTTTACAATGCCACTAGAAACATGTAATCATAAACCAAATCAAACAATCCTGAATCGAAAACATACTTTCATACATTCATAATCTTGAAAACATACATCAAGAAAACTTTTACAATTCCACTAGAAACATACAACCATAAATCAAATCAAACAACTGTCTTGAAACGAAAACACACTTTCATACATTCAGAATCTTGTAAACATACATCAAGAAAACTTTTACATGAATTCCACTAGAAACATACAACCATAAATCAAATCAAACAACTGTCTTGAATCGAAAACATACTTTCATACATTCAGAATCTTGAAAACATACATCAAGAAAACTTTTACATGAATTCCACTAGAAACATACAACCATAAATCAAATCAAACAACCGTCTTGAATCGAAAACATACTTTCATACATTCTGAATCTTGAAAACATACATCAAGAAAACTTTTACAATTTCACTAGAAACATACAACCATAAATCAAATCAAACAACTGTCTTGAAACGAAAACACACTTAATTACATACATTCAGAAACCTGAAACACACACATCAAGCAACTTTTTACAATTAGAATCATACAAAATAATAAATCTTTCAAGGTAGAAATTGCAGCAGAACTGAGAGCACATACATACCTTACAACAACGGGAGAAAAAGAAACTGCACTATCACATTATTTTTTATTATTATTTTTCTGAATTGCAGTATGAAAGAGAGGAGTGAGGATTAAAAAAAAAGAGAAAAGAAATCTGAATTTAAAGATCCCAGAATCGAAGGTAAAAAAATAGATTTACTTTATTACCTAAATTGTGGGAGCGGGTGAAGAGGAATATAGATGGTAAGAGTGAAAACTTTGTTGACAAGGAAGGGTACAGTTTTGGAAAATTACTTAAAATTCCTCAAATTCTGCAGACTTGACCAGTAAATTTAGCAGGAGTGGAACACTTCCGCGGGTACGTGCCGCCTCATAACTGTCTAAAAATTTCATCACTAGCCGTTTACTAGAATTATTCTTTTATAGATACGCGGATTCGAGAAATTTACGTAAACGATATATTCAAAATTTAATATAGATGTGGTGGATAGCGATTTTTTTGAAGTAGTAAAGTGAGGTTCATTAATAGTTCTTGTTTTACAATTTGGTCGATAACTGATTTGTAGATGTTGTAATTTGTAAATACTAGTTCACTTCTTGTTTAGTATAATACGGTGTTGGTGTCCTTTCAAAATACTCAATTCAAATTTCAAAATACTCTGTTGTTTATTTACTTTTATAGTAAAGAATGTATGAATTAATGAAAAAAGTTAGTCAAATGAATTACTTGTTTTAGGTATTTGGCTTTTTTGGTAGTCAAATTAAAAGGTCTCCCTTCCAAATATTTTTATTGACCATGGGATTTTTCTTTTTGGTTATAAAGATTAAAGACCATCAAAGCGTCTTCCATCATGAAAAATTTGAAAATTTTCCATAAGAATGCTACAATTTTGTACTTTGTCGGTTCTCTGATAAGTTTGTCGGGTTGTTTTAATATGAAAATTTTTGGAAGCGACAAAACGATGATCAATAATGTTTTGTCGTATTCGTGTTAGGTTTGTGTTGTATATAACTTTATGGGTTCTGTGATAAGTTTGTCGGGTTGTTTTAAATACAAAAAAATTGGAAGCGACAAAACGATGATCAATAATGTGTTGTCGTATTCGTGTTAGGTTATCGGTTCTTTGATAAGTTTGTCGGGTTGTTTTAAATACAGAAACGACAAAATGATGATCAATAATGTGTTGTCGTATTCGTGTTAGGTATGTATTGTATTTTATCGATTCTTTGATAAGTTTGTCGGGTTGTTTTAAATACAACAAATTTTGAAACTGACAAAACGATGATCAATAATGTTTTGTCGTATTTGTGTTAGGTACATATTGTACTTTATCGATTATTTGATAAGTTTGTCGGGATTGTTTAAAGACAACAATTTTGAAAGCGATAATGATCAATAATGTGTTACCGTACTCGTGTTAGTTATGTGTGGATAGCATTGTGTAATAATTGATGGATCTGTGAATGTGTTTAATATTATAGTAAGAGTTGAAATAAATACGAATATAATTATAAAAATTTATGAGTCGACAAATAAAGAATGTGTAGGACTTATCAAGTTACAAAGGAAGTCATGTTGACCTTTAGGGAACGATAAGTAAAATAACAGGATTCTAACACATAGCAATCCAAAAACAACAGATAGATAAACCATCAACAGAGCAACACTCGGATAATATCATTATCAAAGTTTGAAATCTTAAATAACAATCCTAAGAGTGAGTAGTATATATAAGATCCATGCAGGGATCAACTAGAAGTATATATAATAACTAAAACTCATATGCTACTTGAACTCATAAAATAAGATATCTTCCTAATTCTTATGAGAATAGAAGTCTATCAAGGTTACTATCTCCTAATGTTTGGAATCTTCCAAAGATACTCAGTACGTCTCATATTAGTCTCCTCAGCTACTGAAGAAGCTTGACCACAAGCATAAAGCGTAGATGTAAGAGTCGAGTAAGCATTCTTGACTAAAACACTCAGTCATCTTCAGATTCTCGATTCGTCTTCTAATTCATACTCCATCATTCTCCCCTTGTTACATGAAACTCGTCCATAAGTATATACCGGCGGAGAGAAAGAAGAACCAGCAACATACAAGGCACACAGAGAAACATGTAATAGAGATCATAAAACTGGTCAAGCCCACCCTGATCAAACACTAATCTATGAAATAAGCCATGTGGAGAAGTACATAGCACAAAGTTCAGGGTGTGCGAATAAGCAAACCCACCGAGATAAAACACAAGCATAACTGCATAACCACAGGGTAGCCTAGTGAGCAATTTAGAATACGAATGCAGAATACCTCGTCACAAGCACGTAATTGTAAGTTCTCTATCATGTTTCCCTACGCAATTGGAAAGACCAGCTTCACCTTTGTTTCACATACGGACCGTTTGGTAGGACTTAATACCGGTTTTGGGGACGATTCCAACTTCGAACTCTCCGTTTGGTAGGAAAAATGAGAAAACGAAAACCAGTTTTCACTTCGTACCAAAACCCCGAACCCAAGCCTAACACCCAATCGTTGGAAGACATGTGGAAGAGGTGAAAACCGGAGTTGGTGAACTCCACAAAGTTTGGGGTTAAATTAAACTACCTTTCTAGTGGATTTCAAGTGAAATCCGGTTTTCACCTATTTTCGAATTTCACCAGCTCTTGTACCCACAGTGCTGGACTTCATATTGGGCCAGGACTGTTGATTTTGCGTTGGGCCAGAAGGTTTGAGAATTGGGCTTTGTAATCCCACCGTCCATGTTCAATTTTTTCCTCTGCAAAAATTAGAAAATGTCAATTGCCAGTTCAAATCAATATAGTGACACAAAGGATGAATAAAACCACATGAGAAAGCGTACTTTTCTTTCAAGCTGATGCTTCCATACTTTTGGCAAGCCTCACCAACAGTTGGTGTGTAAACAATTGGGAGAAAGCTCCTCAAATTATCAATGAGAAGTTTGTAAAATGCCTCTCATACCTTTCCTGTAAACATGAAAGCTCGACTTTAATGGAGAACAAAAAGAAAGAAAGCACAAGATAGGACTGAAATGGAGATCACTCACTACTCCATAAAAGTGTGGTACTCCCTCCCTCCGTCCCACAAAACATTACCCGTTAGGGTTAACGCGTAATATAAGAAAATGATTTAAAGTAATGGAGTAAAAATATAAAAGTAAGTGGGGTAAGTTACTTTTTGAGAATGTGTGGTGATAAAGAAGTTTATTGATATTAAAATAATGTTTTAGTGTGTGGGATAGCTTGTACTCCCTCCGTCCCACAAAACTTTACCCATTTTCCATTTCTGGACGTCCCACAAAACTTTACCTATTACTAAATAAGAAAGCTACCCCACAAACTAAAACATTATATTAATATCAACATACTTCTTTATCACCAGACATTATCTAAAAGTAACCTACCACACTTACTTTTTCATTTTAACTTCATTAATTTAACTCATTTTCTTAAACTGTGCGTAAACCCTAACGGGTAATGTTTTGTGGGACGGAGGGAGTATCTTGTTTCGGAGGATAAGAAAACTCTAAAGTCTAAGTTTGTATGCATGGTAGTTAAGACTTTTATCACGGGCAGGCAGGACTTTTCACAGGGCAGCATCACACTAGCTTCTTACAATATTTAAAACACTTAAATGTTTGGCATAAAGTTTAAGTTCGGGTAGCTAGTCGTCTATCACCGCATATCCCGATCCTCTGTTTTGCAGATGATTGTATGATCTTCTGTAGTGCTAATCAAAGAACCATTTCCACTTTGACTAATTGTCTGCAACTCTACGAACTTTATGCGGGCCAAGTCATTTGTTGGGTCAAATCTCGCGTCATTTTCTCCCCAAAGACTCCGACCCATGTCAAGCAGCATATCACGTCTTCTCTTGGAGTGGTTCCCAACCAACGTATTGACAAATACTTGGGCTTGCCTTTTATTATGGGCCGATCAAAGAAGGAGCTTTTCACCCATCTCATTGACAAAATCACTGCACGAATTAATGGGTGATACACTCGTTTTCTATCCTATGCTGGCCGAACCGTTTTAATTCAAAGTGTCACTAATACGATTCCTACGTACACGATGTCGGTGACCAAAATTCCAGCACACTGTATCCAACGAATCAATAGTCTTCATAAGCAATTTCTATGGAAAGGTACACCCGGGGGAAAAGCCCAATCCAAAGTCCCTTGGGCCACGGTCTGCTTGCCCAAACATATGGGTGGAGTATGGATTCACAATCTCACTATCCTCAATCAGGCTTTCATATTCAAGCTCCTTTGGCGTCTTCTCAAAGATCCCACTTCCCTTTGGGCTCGTCTGTACCGGGCAAAATATTTTTATAACGGTAGCCTCTGGACTGCAACGTCTTCCCCAACTTCGAGCTGGTTCTGGAAAAATATGCTTAATCTCCGTACCGACTTTGCCACTCAGTTGTATTGTCAAATAGGAAATGGAACGACTATTAGTTTCTGGCTTCATACGTGGATGGGGAATCAACCTCTGGCTGACTTTGT
>JAYMSL010002597.1:0-13961 GCA_036897195.1 Plantago coronopus | reverse complement strand
AACATCCATTTTTTTAAATGTACTTATATTTAACCCAAATAATTAGGCACACGGGTTACATCGTGCATAATTTATTAGTAAGGATAAATAAAATGTCATTATTATATTGATCTTCGCTTTGGTGGTTGTGATCAAGATTAATTCATGAAAATTTTGATTAATAACTTAGTTCCTTAATTCAATGACCAACAATATCATTTAATTAGAAATTTTAATCTAACAATTCAAGATTAATTCGCCATAAAAAGTTGAAAATGGTTTAACCGTAAAAAATAAAAAATGAACAAGTGTTTAACGGAGATATAATACACAGTACTCCGTTAGTCCGTCATAAATGGTTCTGATCCCAAGTCCTAATCTGTTCTAAATAAGTCCAACAAATTATTTAATTTAGTATTAGTACATACCAGTATTGCACTTTGGTGTATGTGCATTGTCATTAATTCAGGTCTGATGTGATCCCACTACCAGCAAATGAAAATCAGTAATATTGCAAGTCCCACTAATTCTAATTAAGTCGGCCTTTGACAAACGAGTCACCCCACCATGTCTGCCGGTGTGGACTATTGTTGTGGAACAATGCACACAATGGTTGAAAATGTATCAAGATATTATTAAAGAATCAACCAATAATTAGTAATTACAAGTATTTATCTGATTTGAAGTGAAAATAATTATACATTTTAATTTTCATCTTGTTATTTCATACATATCGTTATTTGAAAAAGTAAAGTAGACAACTGTTTGATACGGTCGGTCGGTGTAACTGTATGAGTCAAGGTGACCGGGTGTTAATGCTAAGGTGGGAGTATTAAAATTTGTTGATCTGGTGTAGTTGTATTTCACCCAACTGCAGTACATTCACTTTAGTGCTTTTCCCTAAGCTTGAAAATGAGTGCCTCTGTGTTGTTACTTTCCTCCCTTTTTGCTTTGATCATCACTTGATGATTTGTAGTGTGATCATCAGGAGGAGATACTACTTCACTTCATACACTCAATCTCTGCAATTTCTTCCACCTAACTTTATACTCCAATTCTCCATTTTGCAGTTTGTGGGTCTATGTATTTGCCTTCTACACTCTTACTGCATTATATGTCAAGAACAGAAGAAGGTGAAGTTGTGATCTCTTGATGAAAACCGATGATCTTGAAGTATAATTAACCCCCTTTTGTGTTTCTGCTGGGAGGGAGATATGGAGCTGGGATTGAGGTTCCTTCCAAGAAAGTGTCTGTCTTTGGTTCTGCTCTTTGTTTTCTTGTTTCAAGAATCTGCTGGTAATTTTCCTCTGCTTGCTTCTTGTTATTGTTGCTGCACTCTTGTTTGGTTGAATGTCATCAGCATTTCTGTTTGCAGCATGTTGTTTATTTGGGTTTATTATGTCGGTTTAATTTCAAAAATTGAACCTTTTTGTGTGAATTATACTAGTACACAAGTAGACCTTCAATCAACTTATGCAGAAGAATTGCTAAGAAGCAAGGCTAATAGATATGCTCATAAGAATTTACTCAGAATTCATGAACTAGTTAGACATTCACAGTCACACTAAGTTGCTCCATTGATTATCTTTGATCTCTCAAGTTTACTGCTTTCGAGAATGTGGCTAAACTCGAGCTTTAGGAGGCCTAATGAATAGGCAGGTGTGCATTTATCGCGTGTGTGCTGGTGAAAGGTTGAGACTTGACTTGCTGTTTGATCATGCAGGTTTCAATTTGCCATCTTTATCACTAGCTTCATTGCTTCTTCCCAACACAGTGAAAACCCCTGATCGCAACCTTTATGAAGGAGAGCAGCGCACTATGTTACTTCAAACTGGTAACTTTTGTTTCTGGTTATATTAACACTCTTATTCTATATGTTACTGCAAAGTGGTAACTTTTGTTTCTAGAGAAAGTATTTTATCGAAGTGTATCTTCCCATGGAAAATCTCAGGAAAATGATAAATGAACTACACTGTGTACAGTTATCTGCTTTTTAGGATTAGTTTTTATGATCTTTCTCGATGAACAAGATAATACATGAAAATCTAGTAGTACTGTGGCCTGTAATTCACATTATTTCTGGTCTGTTAGTATATGCGTTGCATTAAGTTTCTGATGTACAACACAGGTATTGCTCTCCCGCCTACATCATCTCACACAAACTTAGTGAGAAAGGGATACGGAGCGCTTTCGCCGGCACAACATGATAGAGCATCTCATTCCAGAGGTTTGTTACAGAAGCTCATAATTTGTTACTTCAGAACTACGGATTTGAGGCTTAAAATCTAAAAACCAGTTTACTCATCTATAACATCATTCGTTTTGTCTAGGCCAGGATAATTACCCGAGTCACTCAACAAAGACAAGGATTCATGGATCTTCACCCTCCCCATCAGTCTCACCACCCCATAAAAACCGCCATGACTGGAAAACATTCCACCATATTTCTCCTGGACAATACCATCACCTACCTCCATCTTCAAACGTCAGAAAAGGTCAGTTTCGATAACCATGATCATCTCTTGTTCATCTGAAATAATCAGCCTGGATAATCTTTTATTCTAAACTTTTTTGTGTGTGTACAGGACCTGTTATCAGCCCTTCTTCATCTCCCTTACCATCGTCACGGGGCAGGACGTCAAGAGGACATTTATCATTCCCTGCTATTCCACCGACTCCTTCGAATGGTATACTTTTAGTTTGTAAATTTTGCAGTTGAGATTCTTATCTATATTTGTTTATGCATAATCTGTAGACCGTGGAGCTGTTCTAAGTAAGAATCCCATTTTCCTCTCGTATTAATGTCAGACAATAATATTAAATATCAATATGTTTCTTTGCAAGTTCCCAGCCGTTCGCCAGCCCCGTCACCGTTAACTTCATCTATGCGGAAGAAGGGCAACACTCTCCCACCCTTACCAAGTCTGATACTACCACCTCCACCCCCAAATCATGGTATGTTCATTACCAGCTCAAGCTATTTTATTTTACTCATTTTTAGTTCCTAGCTATTCTGCCATTTAAATATGCAGTTGAATCTTTGCAGACTGTCCGTCTTTAACGTGCAGTGCTCCACTAACTTACACAACTTCCGGAGCACCATGTGGTTGTGTTTGGCCAATTGAAGTTAGACTTCGGTTTAGTGTCTCTCTGTATACATTCTTTCCTTTAGTTTCCGAACTCTCCAAGGAGATATCTGCTAGTCTTCCTCTTGATAGAAGTGAAGTTCGCATTATTGGAGCGGATGCTGCAGACGAAGAAAGAACCAATGTCCTCCTTAACTTGGTGCCTGCAGATGTAAAGTTCAATACTACGACTGCCTATTCAATCTATACTAGATTCTGGACAAGAAAGGTCTCCATAAAGAGTTCTACTTTTGGTGCATATGATGTGCTATATGTTCGCTATCCAGGTTTCTAGTGATTCAAACTTCTGCTTTTTACATATATCTTACAAACTAGTATCTAAAAGTGTTTGTGAACATCATAGCATTGAGCCATTGACTCTGTTTTAAGTGATCATTAAAAGTATTAATCTGAATTTAATAGTTGTGTACTAATATCAGCGGCATTTTACAGGATTACCTCCATCTCCTCCTTCGCAGTCATCTGGATCCACCAATATCGATGTTCAGCCTTATCCTGGTGGCAGGAATGGCGATGAACCAATAAAACCTCTGGGAGTAGACGTGCCAACCCGTACAAGGAATGGGTCAGGAAAGAATATGGTCATTGTAGTTGTTCTATCATCCGTGACTGCTTTTGTAGTGTTGATGGGGTGCACTATGTTACTTTTGTCAAAATTGGGATGTTGCAGTTGTCTTTACACACAAGCTCCGGTCGGCTTAGTAGATTCAGAGGGAAAACCATCAGGTATAATTACAATGTCATTTAGCGCAAGGTGTTGTTATCATTGTCTAAAATCGGAAACATTTTATTCTGCTTGATCTTGTATCATTTTATCTAATATATATTCATTATTATTGCTTAGTCATCATTATCATTTATCGCTGTCATAGACTGACTAATCGTAGCAATTTACTATGTATTATAGATTTGTCGGACAAGTTTAGATCTAATTACATTAGTTGACAGGTGATGATAGGCTGCTGACATTTAGGAGCAAGGCAAGCTCCGCTTCACTGTCTTTTAGTTCTAGCCTTCTTGCCTGCACGGGAACAACAAAAGTTTTTAGCTTTGATGAGATCGAGAGAGCCACAGATAATTTCAATGCTTCGAGAATACTCGGGGAAGGAGGTTTTGGACTTGTGCATGCTGGCATTCTGGATGATGGAAGGGAAGTGGCTGTTAAAGTTCTCAAGAGAGACGATCAACAAGGTAGCCGTGAGTTTTTAGCTGAAGTGGAGATGCTTGGTCGGCTTCACCATCGAAACTTGGTCAAACTAATAGGTATTTGCCCAGAGGATCACTGCCGATGTCTTGTCTATGATCTAGTTCCGAACGGAAGTGTTGAATATCATTTACATGGTAATTTCTCAGCTTACTCGTTAACTGCTTGTCCTTCCTACTTCATAGATTCTTTACAAGCCTTTTTGTTCTATTGGCGTGATTTGTACATACTTGTGTATGCAGCTGTATAAGCATCTAGGATATGAACTTTTCAGTGTTTTATATTAAACTAGGAAATACACCAAGCGAATATCTTGAGTAGGAATGATAAGAGTTAGAATGTTCGTTACATTGATTCAGGAGTTGATAAAGGAACCTCTCCTCTTGATTGGTGTTCTCGGATGAAAATTGCCCTGGGTGCCGCTAGGGGTTTGGCCTACCTGCATGAGGACTCAAGTCCTCGCGTAATACATAGAGACTTCAAGTCAAGCAACATCTTGTTGGAAAAGGACTTTACCCCTAAAGTTTCGGATTTTGGGTTGGCTAGGACGGCTATGGATGAAGGAAACAAACATATTTCAACTCATGTCATGGGAACATTTGGGTAAGCATTTCTAGATTTAATGTTTTGAACTTTTGATCTTCGATCGTATCCCTAAAACACAGCGTAATGGCTTGATCGCTCCCTTGAATCAATATGCTTTTCTTGTAGCCTGATCAGACTTGCAAGTATACAAACTCTTTTTGGCTTTTCTGTATTAAGTTGTTCATTTCGGAAAACTTCTCATTGTAGTTACTTAGCTCCGGAGTACGCAATGACGGGCCACCTTCTGGTTAAAAGTGATGTTTATAGCTATGGTGTGGTTCTACTTGAACTGCTCAGTGGACGAAAACCAGTGGACCTGTCACAGCCACCAGGTCAAGAAAATCTTGTTGCTTGGGCGCGTCCACTCCTTGCAACGAGGGAGGGTCTCGAAATAATCATTGACCCTGCTTTACAATCAGAAGTTCCTTTGGAGAGCATTGCAAAAGTTGCAGCAATCGCTTCAATGTGCGTTCAACCAGAGGTTTCTCACCGTCCATTCATGGGAGAGGTAGTTCAAGCTCTGAAACTTGTGTGTGACGAGTTTGAAGAAACAAGAGAGTACATCCAGGAGGACATTTCCATAGATATGGAGAACAAGTATAACAGGGTGTCAAATGAATTTGTGGATTCATGCAATTCGAGTTTCAGGGCGAAAGTAGGCTTGTCTGCAGTTGATTTGAAGAGTGCATCGGTCGGGATTGGAGGGGACGAATCAGAGTCTTTTCGAAGGCAGTTCAATTCTGCTCCTCTGAAGATGGAAAGAAAAAGGAAATTCTGGCAAAGATGGAGAGGGCTATCAAGAGGAAGCATGAGTGAGCATGAGGTTTCATCCAATTTCTAGTTCTCATTTATTTCCACTCACTTATATATAAATTGCAATATGTACAATTACACAAAAATAAGTTAGTTTGCTGGTAAATGTATTATTCTAAATAACACAAATTTATAGTGGTATCTGACGGTGGTGTAGTTCCAACTAATCCCCTCCACCCTCACCGAGAACTTGAATTCACTAAAAACATTTAATCGAGTATAGTCCAAGCTAATTAGTTCCTCTCTTTCTTGCACTCGCCTTTTAAGGTTGGTGTGTTTTCTAGGGCAAGCTTGATACAAGCAAATGTCTGTCGTCCTGTTATCGCGCCTGATAATATTTTACGAATTTGACGGCAACGATTATATATAGAGAAATGACATTCATGGTCATCCTTGGTACTTTGAATTATTTAGATTAGGTCATACATATTGACATAGAGTGTCACTATGTAATTAATAAAACTGTTGAGAATGAATTTGGCAATTACTGAAAGTACATGGACTAAATTGCAAATTTCCAGAATTGCAATACAGCATTTAAGACTTTATTATGCTTGGTAATAATAATGTTAGTGTTATATATGTCTTGATAAATTAATTTTTACTTAAAATTCAACTCATCTAATACGCCTCTCATATAAGAGCCGTAATTATAAAATGCAACTCTTAAAATAAATGTACGACTCACCCCTATCACGACCCCTGCGACTCGGAAAACAAAAATTGCATAACATCAAAAAAAAAAAAAAACCACCTAGGTTGAAGTTGTTGTGGGAGGTATAACAATGGATTATTCTTATCTATGTGGAATAAATTTTATAAATAAATTTCCATTGCCTAACAAATAATGGGCGGGGAAATTTTACAGGTTGAACTCAAATGTCATACCATAGGCCTTACAAGAGCATTTGATTCCAACTTTAATTGTTGTGGGTTACTATCCAAAATGTTATATATATACCGTGAATTTTGACGTAGATATTAATGAATATGGGCTAGACAGTTGATCAAGGGCTAAAACATACACTGTTCCTTGACAGTATTAACCCGCTAGTCCGCTACACCATCGTCTTCTGAAGCTGAAAAGCCATTCACTCCTGGTTCGCCTTCCCAGTAACCGTTCCGCTGTCTTCTTTTGTTACTAGCAGGCCGCACTCTTCTCTCAGATTCTAGACAGCCAAGAATTGTAAGCAACATTGAATTGACAAGGGTTAGTTACCTACATAGACCACCGTATAAAGCTTACTCTTGTTTGTGATGGCTGAACGAGTCATAGCTAGAAACTCTTCCCAGTTAAATTTCCTAAGCTCCTGCTTTTCCTCTTCAGTGAGCTCGAAGTTGGGCTCCCGTCCACACATAAATGCAGCCCTGACATTGTGTAAACAATCAAATATTTGTCAAGGACCAAAGGACAAGATGTGGATTCTGCGTTTTTAGAAAAAACAGTCACTACAACAGAGATCAAGTAAACAATATCAAATCGGCATAAGAGGCCAAGCAACCTGCTGTTGGGCCAATGCCTGCTTTTGCAAACAATTCCTTAATACTCAGAGAAATTAGTAAAAACTTATGACAATACTACGCTTATTCCATACATTACGATTTATCAAAACTTAAAATCCTACCTAAAGATATCAAGAGTTTTCACTTGAGATTAGCCAGTTGAACTGAATAAGCCTTCAAACTAACAAATGTTGAAACTTGGAATGAATACAAAGCTAAATCTATGCACACTTGAAATTCTGGATAGTAAACTAGAACTTGATTATCAAATTCTCATTGATGAAAGAACAGCTCTCAAGAAACTTGAACAAGGATGAAGAGCTACAAAGCTAAAACTGAAGTCAACTAGCATCAACAAATGACAATAACAAACATATTGAATTCTGGTAAACAACCTGTCATATAACCGAGCAGCCTCTTCTTGGGAACCAACAGTTCCCAAATGGATCTGCTTCTTGTCAACTTTTATGGCAGCTTGCCATTTCATATTCTTGAAATATACGCCTCTCATGATACATGGTTCTTGATTTTCGACTAATTTCCTTCTATGTCGCTTTCTACGCTTAATCTCTGGAATAATACAACCGGATTAGAGACAATGTACAGAAAAAGGAAAGATAATTTTTTCTCAAAGCTGTCTGCAAATGTATATCATAAAAAGTGTTTTAGTAATATGATTTTAGAACTGCTTCCTTTCTTATGATTAGTACGTACATGTATGGGTATACTCTTTCAGTATTTTACAAAAGAGGTTATGTCCAGGCTTAAACATTTGACGCGAAGGTCACCCGCAATAGAGTAAGTCAACATTAACGCTCGCCAATTGAGTAAGTGACCTCAAAGAATGGTGCACTGCCATAGCTTGAGTGGTTTAAACTTTAATGTACCAGTAAGAGCATAAGTTAACATAACTTTCCCGCCATTTTCATTTTGCCGTCATATATTAAGGGTAGTGAGATTTCATAGGTTCATGTGATGTTTGAGTTACTCTTGTACTGAAAGAACTGTGAGCTCATATATAAACAAGGACCACTTAGCATAACACAAATTAGTTTTGAATGAACTAACTATATCTAGAAGAATTTAGAGGAAACAGGTTCCTCATAGGGTATAGCCACACATACACAATCAATCAATGCATTTCAAATTCTTGGAACTTTTTTATGAAAATATGGAAGTTTGATACTTGGCCTCAAAAATTCAAAAGTGTTGTAATTGACCTTCCAATGGATCGACAGTCACATTCATTATATGAGAGGAATTTAAATCTACCAAATTTTATGGTGAATATATAATTCAACTAGAAGAACTGTTTAACACTCAAGGCATAAATGAACAAGGGCAAACCAGGGAGTGGCTGAACGCTATGCCCTTTTGGTGGCGATGATGCAGCGACATATGAGGAACCAGCACCAGTTTCAGAGATGGTTTCCTGCGTAATATTAAAGGTGGAAACTTTGATTTAGACTTGCGTTTCTGGAGAGAAATAGGCCGGACATAATGTTTGAAATATGGAACAGAAGTAAAGAATTTCCGAGATATCACTTAGTAATTGATAAGAGAAAAGTAAATTACAACGCCTTTCATGTAATTCAATTTGTGATGAGAATATTAAAGTCATAGTAAAGAACTAGATCCGGGGAAACATTTGATTAACTCGCCAATATGGCATACTGAGACACAACAACAAAATGAACGGAAGGTAAAAGAGTATCTATTGACATTAGCTCTTTCCCCCATTCTATAACCACAAAGGTTACAGCATAATGTCCAAAAAATGTTTGCCAACTTCTATAATGAAATAAAATTTACATTCATTATATTTAACAGCTATCGGACCATGCATTAAGATTGGATGGACCATTTAGTGAGACTTTTGGGATGTAGGTACTTAAATAACTGTAAGTGTTTCCCTGGTTGACAAATAAGATAGGTAATTTAACCTGACATAGAGCATGATGCATCAGTTAACCACCAAAACGATAAGGAAATTTACATTGGAATGCAAGGAAACCAACCATTTCTCACATATCAATGCTTAAGATATCAACAGAAAGCTAAGTTGTAAAGAGTATGGAAGCATACATCATTACGTCCACCACTAAAATATAAAACTCGCAAAAAAGTTCACTCTTTCTGAAACCTATAATCATAGCAAGTAGCAACACACACTGCGTTGCACATTACATGGATAAAACACAAAGAGATAGATATATGGTTGATAATAACATGCTTACGTCTTTTGGGTCACTAAAACTATTTGATGGAAGAGGATGAACAATGACTTCTTTTATGTGAACAACGGAGTTTGTTCTCGCCTGTGTGGTTATCTGAGAATGTGGAGGCAAGTAAGAATCCCGTCCTAACACATCAAAAGTATCATAAGTTAGATTAGATCACAATGAAATTGTTCAAATAGCAGAATGCATTAGCAAAACACAAAGAATGAACCTTTATTGATTGGAATCTTTGCAGAAAAACAACAAAAAAATAATGTAATTGTTAGTTCTACCAGAGTTTTAAGTGAAATACCAGCACATAACCCTAGTAGCTTGCGCCTTCGAATGCTCACCATACTGGCTCCGGATCTCTACAAAGAAACTAAACAAGATCCTTCAACCTACAAAAGTTGAAGACTTGAAGTCAACGTCAAAGGTGCATGTAAATATGTAATCAGCACTCGATATGCTCTGAAGGAGAGAACCATTTACGACATTATACATTACTAAAATTTGAGACCACAGCACAACACAAATTCACAACTATTTTTTTACTAAGTCTAGCCCAAACAACTTCTTACAACACAAAATTAATTGGATTTCTACATCCTCATACAAGTCCAAAATCGACTAAACATTGCGATAGGTAGATCTTTGATCATACACCGACAATACAGCTAGCATTGCTAGAACCCACATCCACATGTTTTGCAGAAATTTTCTCTTTCAACTATATATTCGAAGAGTCCATGACAATCTGTTATCTAAGCTCACAAAAGAAAGCTAATCCATCCAACGATTACCTACGCATTCGAAAAACTGCTAACCCAATCCAAGTATAATTCACAAGGTAAAAAGGTGACAACCAACAAAGACCAATTAGGCTTATATGAGTATATCCAATTCAAACCAAAAGGTAGTGAAGTAAGAATGAGTCATGAACAAGAAACCCCAAACACACCCAAACTGCATCATCATTCATCAACAACCAAGAAAATGGCAAGTCAACCCTAGGAAGCTACCACCTTTGACGGATGGAAAATCAGAATTTGTGGGCAAAAAGCAGAACACGAAAACCCCAAACAGCACACACACTCAATCTGTAACCCAATCTAGCAAAATAAAGGAAATTCAACAAGTACAGACACCCCCGGAAGGATTGGAAGAAGACAGTAGTAATAAATTGGACGTATTAAAGAAGACTTGGGAAGTCAACCAATGCCGACAAAAAGAGTGAGCACACCAGGCCGTTATCCAAACTGGAAGCGGCCACTACAAAGAGAGATGGAAGAGGTGATTACCTGAAAAGAGTAGATGCGTAGAAACCGAGGAGAGGGAGGAGTGAATTGAATCTGGGGGATGAGTTGAGGTGTGTCTGTGGATGAGAAAGTGAAGGTGGTGGTGAGTAGAGAAGAAAGGGATAGTTATAACTCACACATAACAAGTAGTTGTGGGTGTTTTACTCATGCATCTACCACCTTTTCTTTATTTATTTTTTCTATTCTTTTTTTAAAGAAAATCTTATCAAGACGGACTTTTAAGTTTTAGGGACGGAGTAAACATTACATATGTTATAAAACTAGGAATATCGGTGTTCTAATTTAAAATATCGGTGATTTCAGGTATGTATGTTCACTGTTTAGGCTTTACTACGAACGTTTTAATTAAGAATATTACGTGTTTTTTAATAATATTGATCCCTTTTTTTTTTTTCAAAATTAAAGAGAAAAGGTATCTAACAAGTTTGTTGCATTTTTTATGGACTATATCTGGGATGACTGTTTGGTTATGTTTCTTTGTTTTTGTTATATTCATTAAAATTCAACATGTGTGAACTTCGAGACAAGGATAGGAGTAAACAAAGACCTTGAGTTGATTAAAATTCCAAGTGTGATTATCATAATTTTCTAATTTATTTTAGACTCTGAGGGAATTTGGAGTGTAGAAAAGTAAATTTAAAAAATATTGACATGCAATATATGAAGTTTTAGTTGTTTGATTTCATTCTCAATTTTCATCATTCTAATTATAAAATACATACAAACAAATTAATAACAATTTTTTTAAACGGTAAAAATGTTTTATTAGTTATTATATTATATGTGATTATAAATGTACATATGTGGGTTAATTACCAACTGCTTATCTTACTAACTGCCTCACTCACAAAAACAAACTGAAACTTCGCAAACCCGACTCCCTCCTCCTTGACTTTGGGCATAAGGGACCTGATAATCTTTACTTCCTTAAAAACTTTCGAGCGGAAAACTCAATCGAGATAAAACATGTACATTATGTACATGTTTGAAATTAAAAAATAAAACACACAAGTTGATCGAATCGAAGAACCGGGGAGCTTGGGCTAGTTCACATTTTTGTTGATGATGCTTTTATGTTTGGGGGTTAACGTCAATTGAATAATACTAGCTTTTTTCAAAAACGGAAATGACCATTTCATACCAACTACGAACCATTGAGCCAAAAAAACTAGTGTCGAACAAGCTCATAGAAATGTTTTTAAAAAGAAGAAAAATTATGAATTAATGCATTTCTTAAGTACTTCTTACTTTTTAGTAATACATAAAAAATTTTGTTATAAAATAGTACATACAGTATATATGAACTGACAAAGATGTCTTTCTTAAATATTGTAAACGTATTTTATCAAGTCTTATCTAGTTCCATAGTCAACGATAAAACTCTATTAGAAACATTAAAATTGTAAAAATGTTAACAAACAATTCAATTACCCCAGCATTAAGACTCATTACCGCTAAAAACACATCTAAAAATTGGCTATTGAAATTCCATAATGACACGACTCTTGAAAATTCACCATGAAAACCAGCATCACTAATACAACATGCATCACTATATATTGTGATGCATGAACACCAACATACAAAGTCAATATGCTAGAAATAACCGTTTGATGCACGGGTTGCACAAACTTATCAAACCATGAACTTAGTATCAGAAAGACAACATGCATCACAAACTTATCAACCCATGAAATAAGCATCACAAACACAACATGCAATACTACTGCAATACTACTGTGCAATGCATGATAAATAATAACCACGAGGGTTATATCAATCATTAATCTTCGATCAAGCATCACTTCTCTATTCAAGCATCGTCAAAATATCATGATTCGTGGTGAAAAATCGAGAAAAAGTACAGTTGAAATCGACTACAAGGGAGGAATATATTGACTAAAAGTTAATGAAAGAGATGATGCTTGATGTGTGTATAGTTGAAAGTGAGATTAGTAGGGAAGTTTGTTGATTTCAGTAAAGATTACATTGGTTTGGGATTATGAGTAAAACAAGGGAGGTTCGACGAAAATTTACTAAACTTAACTATATCACTAATTTACAAAAAGTTTTTCACTAATTTACAAGATGTATTTTATGTATTATTAAGTTGCAAGAAAAATTTGAAAAGAATAGTATTTCACAATTTTCTCTTAAAAAAAAAGTACGTAATAATGATAAATTTGTGTCATGTTTTGTACTGAAATCAAATTTTTGTGTCATGTTTTGTACTGAAATCAATGCGACCATTTTCTTGGCTTTCTCTTGTGTAGCTCTCTATGAGTTTGTTACGGATTTTGGTAGTATTTTTAGTTTTAAATTTTGCCTAAATATATATCTAACAAGTTTGTTGCATTTTTTATGGATTATATATGGGATGAGTGATTTGGTTATGTTTCTTTGTTTTTGATATATCATTAAAAAATCAACATGTGTGAACTTCGGGACACGGATAGAGTAAACAAAGGCCTTGAGTTGATTAAATTTCCAAGTGTGATTATCATAATTTTCTAATTTACGTAAAATCGTTTGTACCCGAGTGGCAACCTCAGACATTCCGGATTGAAGAGCCCACAGGTTCGATTCCCGTCATGAATAGTCATATCACCAAAATGGGTAATTATTTCTTCTATATTGAGGCTTGTAGAATATTTGATTAGTCATTGATTATAAATTTATCGATTGTAATTGTAACAGTGTATCTAAAAATAATAATAATTTTCTAATTTACTTTTGACTTGAGAGAATTTGGAGGGGTAGATAAATAAATTGAAAAAGGCATGCAATATATGGGCTCTTAGTTGCCTAAGTTAATCAATTTTCAACATTATAAAAAGGACATACAAATAAATTAATAACAATTATGTACATGTCTGAAATTAAAAAATAAAACACACAAATGGGCCAAATCGAAGAACAGGGGAGCTTGAAATTAAACTAGATCAAAATTTTGTGTTTTGATAAGTACTCCATCCATCCGTCCAGTCAATAGTTTCCCATTTTCCTTTTTAGTAGTCCGTTACAAAGCTTCTCATTTCCTTTTTTGGACATGTGGTCCCCAATCTTTCTCCACTCATTTAATTACAACACACTAAAAAGTACTCCCACTACCTCCACTTATAATATAATAATCAAAATCTTATTTTGTTGACCAAAACACAAGTGGGAAGCTTGTGCTTGGACGGAGGGAGTA
>JAYMSL010002596.1:0-13969 GCA_036897195.1 Plantago coronopus | reverse complement strand
AAGTAATATGGATTGTATATTTGCAAATTGCAAGTGACAAATGTACGTATCAGATTAAAATTGAATGTGTAAGATCAACGTACCAGATTCAAATTAAACTGAAAACTAATGTAAACTATTCTGTTATATACTACTTATAAATAAACGTCATGCAAGCTCTAAGATTGATTGGATTGAAATACTAGTGGAAATTACATATAAACCAGCCATAATATTTAAAACCTAACTCACATTAATACCCAATTTTAAATTTTAACATGTAACAATTAATGGTTTAAGAGATAACCTTTTCACCTATTCTATCTTTTACTATATATTATTTGTAATAGAATCACGTCACGTGTTACAGACGTAAAGAATATTCATGTTTTTTTTATAGATTTTATATAATTTTTATTTTGTGTTTTTGTTTGATAAATTGTGTAATTTTCGACTATTTTTTAAAAATAAAAAACTTATCGAAACATATTAATTCTTGGTGTCAAATCGTGCATATTAACAAAGAGATTATTTTAGTAAAATCTTAATTATTTTTGGATAACCGTAATATGATATAATAAATTATTTTTTAATAAGAATTTGATAAAAGTATGTAATTTTTTACTATTATTTAAAAATAAAAATTCGTCGAAACATATTCATTATGGATGTCAAATCGTAGTCTCGTAGATATTAACGAAGAGATATTTTGATGAAGTCGGAATTATTTTTAGATAAGCATATTTTTATAAATTTAGATTACCAAAACAGGAGAAAAAATGGAATATATGTGGTAGATTTAAAAAGTTGTAAGTAAGACGGATTGTATATTGTCAAAGCGCTTGTAGCCGAGTGGTGGTTAGCTGAGACATCCCTGATCCGAGAGGTCATGGGTTCGATCCTCGCAATGGGTGATTATTTCCCCGGAATTGGTGATATTTCCTCTGTATTAGAAATCAACGTAGAACGATTGTAATTGTACTAGTATATTATTTTTTTTAAAGATGGATTATATATTTGCAAGTTATTTATTGAAAATTTTCAAATTATTTCTTAAATCTGGACTTTATTGGACAATAAATAGTTCAGAATTGAATATTCTTTCGAAAAACTTTCTCCTTATTAAATAAAAAAAAATTAAAAATCTTTAATTAATTTATATGCTTGATTATTTGTCATATTCTCATCAAGTTACCCGATTCTTAAAATACACCCCAAAACTTTATACAATCCAAAATTAACTCCTCCAATATCAACCATCTTTCACGACGACACCACCAAAACCCATCCTCACCCACCATTGACTTCGACTGCTCCTCAGTCCTCGGAGTTCGATTAATGTTTTTCCTTACTTCGAGTTCTAATATTTGTTGTTCTCGCTAATATAAAATCAACATCGATGTACCGTATAATAACACAAAGAATTTGAAGGTACGTATATGGGGCAAGCTCATGTGGCATAAGTCCCGAGGCATTAGGAGGGTGATTTTGAGAAAATTTCTTAAAGTTCGTATTTTGTTCGAGAAATAAGTCAAGTATGTTCGTCATAGCCTATAAATACCTGAAATTAAAATACTATCGGCTAGTGCTTTAAATATCCTAAATCTTTTACTGTCATCCCCAAATCACAACCCTAGAAATTCAATTCAATTCAATCCGATTCAGCTGCAGAATGTCGGAGGCGTACGAGCGCGTTCGCGGCGGACGGCTGAGCTTCAAGGGCGGTGAGCTTGCTACTCGGGAAAAGGCGATTGATAAGAACAAAAAGAAGAAAAAGAACAAGAAGAAGCAGCTCCTCAACGACGCCGTTTTAGCTGAAGAAGAAGAAGGAGCTAATGCTAGTGGCGCCGCCGATGCTTCCGCCGAGACGTACACGATCGACGCGGCGAAGAAGATGAAGTACGAGGAGCTGTTTCCGGTTGAGACGAAGAAGTTCGGGTACGATCCCAAAGCCAAAGCTAAGTCTGTGGAAGATGCTTTGGATGATCGCGTCAAGAAGAAAGCTGATAGATACTGCAAGTGATTGAGTCGAAACTCGAAAAGGTTCCGATTTTCTTAAGGTAGTCTGGAGTTGCCCTGTCTGCTTATTTGAATGTTTTAGCTTCATATTCTATTAAATAAAAAAAAAGAGCATGGAAGGTTGAAGAATTACTAATATTTTGGCTACTTTTGATAATTCGTGTCTAAACTTCGAAGTTCTCGTCATTCCATAAAATTGTAGATGAAATTGTGTTGGGTTTTATGATGTATCAGAAATCAGAAGCTTATTTCATGTTGAATTGAGTCTTGAGCTGTTCTTTTATGATCCTGTGGGGCTTAAGTTTATCTCTACACTTATTTCAGGCCAAATGCATGCGCGAAGGAGCTCCAGCTTCTACGCTGTTGGCAACTGGGCACGTATTTACCTTTTGCCATTGTGATTTGAGGTTCATCCTACTCCTATTCGTAGAATTTGGGATGTGTTGAATTAAATGGAACATCTACTGTTCTGTTAGATTGTAACATGTAGTTCTCAATGTTTATAAGCATGCTCATAGTTTTGAATAAGCATGTGCTTACCAAATGTGTTGTGCTACTAAGAGTACGTGAAGTTCAGATTCACATTGTTTGATCTGAAATTTAATTTAAGCGTATCTTTTCTTTCTTTCTGGCTCAGTTTCTTCGATGATATTCTACATTGTTGCATTGGAAGTACTTGATAGTTTTTTTCTTCAGAATGATTGTCCCGTAGATATCTATATCACCTCCACCCCGTCTGATGAAACATTCCTTTTACTCATTGACATGTACATGAATGCTGGTTAATTGATATTTAGGACACAGAGATGAAGATATGGTAGTATGGATATTGTGAATAGAGTTGGTTTGTAGAATTCTGGACGGCTGGACCCAAGTTGTAAAGTGCACTCTGCATATGGGTTTGTGAGTTGCCGAAAATGGAAACTGGAGTACTGGACATTCATAGTGGGGTTACAAATGTAACTGAGGTTGAATGTGCTAATGTTGTGTTGGTCCTGGATAGTCGAAACTTGAAATCAAGCTAATCTGCTAATTTCGTATAGGCTTAAATATGCTGAAACTTGAGATACGATGTGGCAACCTGTGGATGTACTTTAGCAACTACCTTTTTTTAGGATTGTCTGAATGTTCAGTCTTGCTTGTACAACTTGTCAAATGGTCGTAACTTCAATGAGCGTAACATTGTAGAACATTCTTGGACAATTGATTACAGTTTAAGGCTATCGAACTCGAGTGAAGTTACTGCTAGTGTTGTAATTTCGAGAATTTCTGGAATTAGCTAAGATTATTTCCGTTGTTTGATCTCTCAAGTCAACAAATGTATTTAAGAGTTTCTCTGATACTTGTGCTGTGGCCAAGTTTCTCTGATACCTGAGACCCTGTCTGGATCTACAACTCTGTTTACACATAGCACCCAACCAGGCCCTCGATATCTTGAGCCTAGGTCAAGCTCCAGGTATTCACAAAGTATGTGCCAATGCCATGGGCTCTACAGTAGTTAATTTCAGTTTCGTTTAATCGTGTCAGTTATGAACTGCTACCGAGTCTCCTGCTTGTTACAAACAGAAAGAAATCTTCTAGTTTGAGACAAGCACAAGAGTTGACGAATACATCTTATGCGTGCAAATAGCCATTTCTGATCGGAAATTGAACATATACACATTAACTAAAATCTACGTAGAGGTTGCAGGTAACTTTACTCCAGATATTGAACAAGACAGCTTATCACTAAGCTTGGCAGACCAGAGCATCGAATATCTCCAGTTTTTTTTTTTTACTTATTCCAACTGCAAGTAAGTATTCACAGTCACCGACTTCAAAAGTATTCTCGACAGTATTAAATACGACAAAACACTAAGCAGTAACACGACATAGAAGAACAGGTAACTTTACTCCAGATATTAAGCAAGGCAGCTTATCACTAAGCTTGGCAGACCAGCGCATCAGATATATCCAGTTTTTTATACTTACTCCAACTGCAAGTAAGTATTCCCAGTCACCGACTTCAAAAGTATTCTCGGCAGTATTAAATACGTCAAAACATAAGCAGTAATACGGCATAGAAGAACAAGTAACTTTACTCCAGATATTAAGCAAGGCAGCTAAGTAAGAACAGGTAACTTTACTCCAGATATTATCACTAAGTTGGGCAGACCAGAGAGAAACAGAGTGTGCATCAGGTATCTCCAGTTTGTTACAGTAAGCAGTAACACGGGATAGAAAAACAAATATCATAGATAAAAATGTCAATAGTACCAAATACAGCTGACAAAACAGTGCCTTAAGTGCAGCTGTAACTGTAGGTGTAGTTTTATTCATCACCAAATCAATAACACAGTAGAATAGCCAATCATTTGGCAAAAGTAATAATGTAGCTTAAATACTTTATATATCTTCGTCAACTAACAGATGCAGCAGCAACCAGTTAACAGTAGAACATAACTCTCTTCACATTGTCCTTCAGCTGAGGAAGTGGTTTCACGGCGGCATTGGCCCCTGGAGCTTTTGTGGTCCTTGGAGGTGGACCACCACGACCACCAGCAGCACCACTGGTCACTGAGCCACTATCAGAAGTGTCAGGCTCCGTATAGAAGCGAGCACGGAAAGCAGCCAAATGAGCATAGTATGCAGGAGGCACTGAAATGAGACACAAGAAAGGCCAAGTCAAGAAAAATTCCAAAACACAGCAATCAAGAAGTAGTGTACCGAGTTTAGACTACATACCAATAGAAACAGAACGTGTGCACCGGGCATACCTGGACAAAAGTTCGACACAATTAGAAATTGTAGGAGAGAGACGGTCCATGCATGACTTCAAATCGTAGAAGGTAGGAGACAAGAGATGGAAACTTACGTGTAGCACAAGTTATTAGTGAGAGATTGAAGACCATCAGCAGTGAATTTATTTTCATCCCATAGAACATGGTAATGAGCAGGACGACTAGTCCCCTGTGATTATATGAACGAAACACGTAACGTGGTTAATTAGCCTAATAAAGTTATGCGGAGTAAAGCAACAAAAGAAAAGCTAGGAGGATACCTGAATCCCAGCATGACTGCATAGGTAGAAGTCAAACTCGGTAGGATGGCAAATCTTCGAATCCACAACCGTACCTACAGAGTCATCGGCGTGGAAAGCAATATTAGTGGAGATTCCTACAGGAAAAGATAAAAACTGAAGTAGGAAAATACAAGTCAGATCTCTTCACCAGGCAGAATGTTTCCACTCCTATCAACTGCTCGCCTGTCGCGATGGTTATCGGCAAACAACCTTGTATGGTGACGTTTTTGGACTACGACAAATGTGACGGTTGGTTGATAGTTTGGCTCCAAAGATGCACAGGCCTGGAAGAAAAAGGATAAATTAGTAAAGTGATTGCCATCAGAATCAATACAGATGCCAAAACTCCAAATGAAGATTTACCTTGCGTATAGCATCAAGCTCGAAAAGTAAAACTTGATAAAATTGCCCCTCACTAACACCATCCCTGAATATAACACAAACATGGATCTATGAGATGCCAAAACATGAGAAAGCAACTGAAAAATAGACAACAAGATTTATAATCCAACCTGTAGAAGATGATCCGGTGTGGTTTCTGTCCAGTTGCTCTACGGAATGACATGAGCAATTCTCTGAATAGGATAAGTATAAAAGTAGTTTCAAAGGTCATTTCAACAAACAATGCAAGAAATAGATGGCGATAACAAGGACAAACTTGCACCAGTTGCAACCCATAAATATAAAGAATCATACTTGATCATTCCACCATGCATAGTCCCCTTTACAGGATCCTGCCAGGTTGTATACAAATCTTGTATGAGCTCCTGTCGATGGGCTTGTGCACAAACCAACCCAGCGTACTTGGTGATTTCTGGCCAATCCTGGGATGCTACGACCTGATATGATGACACCACACATTATCATAAACTCATAAAACACATGATCTAGAAGAGCAAATTCATGCATTCAAGCTATGAGAATGTCTTACCGCAGCAATAGATGGACTAGAATCCTCTCCAGGATGCGGATGTGTAACATCAGCCCCAAATATAATAGTAGGCCTATCACTGACAAGGGGAATGCGCCTCGAAAGTGCATCAATCAGAACAGTGTTTCTACCACCAACTTTAACATTGATCTTCAGAGAGACATTAGCAAGATACTGCTTGCTCATTTTGTAGACATGCTTCGCAAGGCAGCATTGGGAAACGATGCCAAGCTCCGTTTCACATATCCTCTTCAGGTCGCCTGATAAACAATTATCAGATGTGAACCAACTACCAGAAAAGTCTACAGTATACAGTCTATAAAATGGCAGAGTGAGATAAATAGTCATCGCCCCATACCATAGAGAGAGCCATTATTGTCCGGTAATACGACAATTAACAAGTCAAGCTCCTTCTTCTGCAGCTGCAGTTTCTTGGTAACATCAAGAAACCTTGTTTTCAAAATTCTTTCTACATGATCTGGCCGGCCACTGACAACCGGGAGGACAGGTTCAGGATTAAACATCTGCAGTTAAAAAACAAATTTATTTAATAACAGGAAGGATGCTCCAAAAAGTTCAGGCAGTAAATACTGGAATAAAAATACATGATATGCCTTTACCATGCCAGAAGTGTTACACATTTGAGCGAGTTCGTAACAGAAAGAATGAGCCCCACTGTCTTGTATGTTGCGGGCAAAGTTGATGCATATCCAATTATTCACCGAGCCACCATTGACCATTCTCTGCACAATGACAATCATATTAAATGAGCGTTACTACAGGACATCATGTCTTGACACATCATGATAACATATTTGCAACCATAACCCGAGTCATTTTTACACATTACTCCACTCCAGTCCACGTTCCTCTAACTCAAATGATGAAGCATACTTTAATTCCTTCCCCCCCCCCCCCAACCCAAAAAAGAAAGTACAGCTATTACCTTGTTCATCATGTACCATTGTCCAACTTGAGGAAGACAATCCTTCTCCCGTCCGGAATCATGATACTTGAGCTGCAGGTCCAAACAAATTAAAGTGCCAACCAGTAGAAAATTGATCAATATTAGATGATAAAGTGATTAAGTACCCGAGGAGGTGGCAGAATACGAGCTTCGACCTGAGCCAGCTTATCACTAATTTTTATGCCAAATTCTTTGGCATAAGGATCATTCTCGTATGCATTATGGTGCACAGACTAACATAAGAAATAAATGTTTAATCACATACACAAGATTAGAAAACACAATGGAAAATGTAAGGAGCCAACAACAAAATTAGGACCCAGCAGGAAATGCAAGGCATCAACCGCCACACCATACAGATTTTTTTAACAAATACATTTTATAAATAATATGGAAAACAAACCCGAAGTATGTCCTGCTCCCTCTCCTGAGGCCTCTGGCATGTGACTTTCAGAAGTGCAGTAATTTGCCGCTCATTCAATCGCTTTGAATATCTCTGCCCTTCTACAATCTTACACACCTAGAGGACACAAACAAGCTTCGCCTATAAGCTCGAAGTCTTTTTTAGTAAAAAATAATAAAATCGAAGGACGTGGACAAACCTCCATAGGCAGATAATTAGGCCTTTGAGAGTTGCCAGCTTGTAGACATGGCAACTGGATATGTTGAATCACAAAACCATATGTTTCCCTGAAGTATTGAGCGACAGACTTCATTGTGCCCCTCTCATCAACAGGAAACCTGCAAAACAAGTATCAATTTGAAAACAATAAGCAGACAGATATTCAGTTACGCTAACAGATTGAAGGACCAGATGGTTAAAACGTCATCAATTCAAGTAGATGACCACTTACATGAGTTCTCGCGTTGCTTGAGATGTTAAGCCAGAAATGCGGTACTTCCTCCGCATATTCCCCCGGTGTGTCACCTCAACTTTTATTCCTCTAAGTGCTTTTTTTATCTATAACAGTGCAGATCGTGTTAAATATACATACAGCCCTCCAAAAATATGCATGAAACTTCACAGCAAAGTTGACTTAAAGAAATATCAGAATGCATAAACCTAGAAAATATATGAACTGGTAGCTGCTAAAATCATGCATAAGAGATGAAGCAGAAGACTCGTAAAGTTGCCACAAGCATCTTGCTTAAACTTTCTCTAATTCACTCATAGTTTTTCGTCAGGCTTTAACTCATAGCTCAATTTGTGACTGAATCCCTCCAAACAGACCCAACAAATGAATGTAAAATACTATGGGGGAAGAAAACAAAGGGGACCCCAATTGCTAGCTGGGCAAGACTAACAAACAAACTTTATAAGTAAACCCAAGATAACAATTAAGCAGTGATATCTCCAACTTGTAGCTCACTCCCTGATCTGTGACCAAGCAGAGAGGAGAAAATTATGTGATTCATAGTAGGTTAAGTCATATTTCAAAAGTCCTTGAATAAATTAAGAAATGATGAGTGTGCACATTATATCAAAAACAAGACTTGTAAACCAGTCAGAAAGTAAAAAAATCAAAGTAACACAAAACCACCACATTGCTAGAAAAGGAAATTAGAGGTAAGTGAAGAAAAATAATTAATATCTGACCTTAACGCGGTCTGAATCAGCCAATGGTCTAGCTGAGACATCCCTGTTGAGCAGTTCGGAAACAAACTCAAGAACTGGAAGTGGCTCTATGAAAGCCGTGGATGACATATCTGCTCATAAAGATCAGGAAGGTATCAGATAAAATAGTTAACATACTGCCATTAAGCTGCAAATGAAATAATTTATTGGAACCATCAAACGGGAATAAATCTCAGAATGTATGTAGGGCCCTGTGATGCAACTTAATTCAGTACTATTATATACGAACTAAAAGTTATATAAAATGGTAAATAATATGAACGCATAACTCAAGAGACCTACTGACCAATATTCAAAGACAATCCCATTTGAGTGGGGCGTATGCTCTGGTAGAAACCACGCCAACTTTCCAAACCTTCGCCCAGAGGCTGCCTTCTGCCCAAGTCAGGGGAATAAAAAGAACGGCCAATTGGACAGTACCTACGACAATAAATAGAGTCAGTACCAAGAATAATAAATAGAGTAATCAGTTAACAAAAATATAAGAAAATGAGACACCAGTACTACCTAGAAGTGGGTAATTCCCGCAAAACAATGTCTAAAACTTGCAACGCTTCCTGCGGGGCATCAGCTTGCCGCCCTTGTAAGAACATTCCCAAGTGATGCAGATCCGCACGAGATGCAAACTTGATCACCACCTTGAAATCCCTCTCTCGCCTAAACAATATTAAATTCATGAGATACAAGAGTATTAAGTAAGTTTACTATATCATAGTCTAAGTGAACAAGGTCCTCAAACAAAAACAAAAACAAAACAAGGTCAAATAACTAGCCATCTGAAGACTTGAACTACCTGGGACCACCAGCACCATCATCTTCATCGATCAGAGTGATCTTGAACTCCTTTGACACGAAAGGTAGTGGACCAGCTGTGTACAGGCTCTTCCTTCCATCATAGGCAGGAAGCCTCCTTCCAAGATAGGATTCTTTGTACAGTTTCACCAATTGACCCATTACAGCACGATTAACCCCACGAGATGTGACTTCAGGAGTAATCGTGACCTGTTGCTCAAAAGAAGGCACGTGACATTGGACATATGTAAAAAACAATATGCAACTAACCCAAGTGACTGAGACTTAATAAACAAAACTCACGTCATACTGATGTAGGTCTTTATCAGGAAGCTCGGCAAAAAAATGGTTTGCTTTGACAATGCACCTAGTGCCATAGCTGCCCTTTCCTGGCCTCAAAGGAAATTTCACTGACTTGCTTGAAACGGGCTGCATTGGCTGATTTGGAACCACTTCCGTGGAGAGAGAGAGCTGCTGAGTTTGCTCAACAATATCTGATGGTGATGGCTCAGATGGTTGGGACGAAGAGCTAGGTCCCACATCCACCTCTGTAGATCCTACATATGGATTTGACTGAAATGGCACCCCAGCTTGATACAGCGGCTCCGCTTGGTGCAGTTCAGGGGCTGGAGACCTTGCTGGCCCACTAGCAGGAGATGTCCCACGACCGCCTACATATCCACCACGACGCTGGGGAGGTTGCCCTCCTCGTTGATACTGTGGGCCACCACGACCCTGCTGATACTCTGTTGGGCCAGCATACTGCTGAGGAGGCTGGGGAGGTGGCCCTCCTCGTTGGTACTGTGGGCCACCACGACCCTGCTGATACTCTGTAGGGCCAGCATACTGCTGAGGAGGCATCCTGCCACCTCTGCCACCCCGTCCAGCAGAACCTCCACGTTGGGGTGCCCAACCTCTTCCTCTTCCTTGCTGCTGAGGTTGTTGTGCTGGTGGACGTTGCACGCCACCACTTCCTCCTCCATGCTGCTGTGGTTGCCCTTGTTGCAGTTGTGGTGATGGACGTTGCATACCACCACTTCCTCCGCTGATTTCACTGGTGCCAGGATGTTCAGTTGGATTCTTTCTCACCATGTTCGAAACTGTACATATAGATGGAAAAAATGCATGTCAATTCAACATTATTCTGCGGTAACTCAGAAACACAGAATGTATTACAAGCAAATCACATCCCACCCCAAAACCCCAAAGTAATAGATAAAACAACCCACAGTGAGTTACTCCCCATAATATTTTTATCTCCGGCAAGGAGAAAATCCTATTCGTGTATCTGCATATGTGTATACATAACATACATGAAACAAAATACACAATTTCCATATACACATGATCAGTTCAATGGTGTACACAAGCCAATAAATTGCATACTCCGGAAAAAAAGAACACACAAACAAACAAACAAAACAAGTGTAACATGCTTAGCTTGTAGTGTTCACAAACCAATAAATAGCATACACAAGACCACAACCAAGATTCCATCTCCACAAATTCATGAAATTCTATTTACCGTAGCAGACACCATATTGAGAATTTGAAATAAAGATAACATTTTAGATATCAGAAAGAACATATGACATATACATTATGTAAAGGAGCACAAAAATACAAGCCTAGTGTTTATGAAAAACTGGTTTCCTTCAGTATAACATGAGTTCACAAAGGAAACACAAAAAAAACATTTTTTTATAACAGCATTAACTAAGAATGAAATAAAAGTAAAAAATGAGACATGAATGAAACTGCTAAAACCATCACTAAACCTCCTATTTTTCGAAAATGCCAATGAATACTTATCAGGTACTCTAAACAGAGATCATCGTCAACATACAAACATTAGCAGTCGTAATTGCATAAAACCAGAACCAAGTAGATCTTACCAACAAAAAGCCCAAAAATGCACCCAAAAACTAAAAAATAAAAAATAAAAACAAAGAGGAAATGTAAATGTAAATTGAGCAATTCAGAACAGTAAAACTTAAAATCACCTTAAGAGAGAGAAACCGCCGGTGTACGAGTCGGAAACCGCCTGCTGAATTTTTTCCCTGCAACAAAAGCAAAATAGAAGTGGGAGAGAGAGTGAAAGGATAGAAAAGAACGTTGAGGGTATTTTCGTCAAATCACTACCCTGGTCAGGTAGAACATGCCATTTTCCAAGTTCAAACATAGTCGCACTCGATTAGGTTTATAGCTATCAGTATTTTTAAACTAAGAAACCGTAGTCGGAGTTTTGGGATAGAAAAAAAAGAGTGTTTAATGATTCGGTTCAAATTAGACACGTACAGATCGAAATGTAAGCGTGTGGCTAGTTTGAGTTTTGTTACGATCGATTAAAGAACTTACATAGATTGACACACGTTGTGAACAGATCGCGTCGACTTTTACTTCAATCGGACTTGATTGAGGTTACAAACAGCGTTAACATCTAGGTTTCTTACCGTCAAATAAAAGTTACATAGAAATAAATCAGATCCCGTTGAAACGGAATAATTTATAGATGTAGTATAACATGAAAGCAAATTTGCAAACATCATCAGCTTTATCAAACATTGAATTGAGATTTGATGAAAACAGAATGGAATCTAGGGTTGTGAGGGGATCGACACATTGGTGCAGCGAAAAGTAATTATTAGCAATGAAAATTATCAAAACGGAATATGTAAATGCTGAAAATGAAAGATTGATTGGGTACCTCGACTGGGAAAGCTTTGAGTTGTTTGTGTACGCTGATATTGTAGACAGAGTTGTGTGTGGTTTCTGGACGGCGAGCATATTATTTATAAGGGGCGAGAGGCGCGTCTAGTGAGAATGACACTAACTTTTAAGGTAACTACATAATTGCCATGCCCGTTTGAAAATGACGTTTTAGCCCATGTATATGTGGTGGGACCTACACAACCTAATGGGTGATCTGGACTATCTCGTGACGTTGATTGGTGGACGAGGAGAAAAATGCCACCGTGGCAGATTTGTGACGTCAATATACCCTTGAAACATATATTTCTGTAAGGATTTTACATTATTTTTTTTCCTTTTTATTTCATTGAAACGGGTGGATTTTTCATTAATAATTTAAGTAATATGATATTAGTGATTTAATCTTGTTACTTTTTACTAGAAAGAGGAAGAAATATACTTTCCCTTTCCTTCATAAAGGTCAAGTACGAGACGTCACTAGTTTTATAATATAATATCTTTGTTCCAATAATAACATTTTACGTTCAATTTAACCACAAATTATACCCAAAAATTATAATAAAATTCTATTATGGAAACTAAGCAAGCATATTATATTTGTTGATACCTTTTCCTTTACAATTTAGGGAAATTTGTGGTCAATTTTTTTCTTTCAGAAAAACAAATTTAAAAGAAAAAAAATCTTATTAAAACAGAAGGATAACAAATATTATCCATTGCCACTTTATCACTATATTCTTTCGCGAATATTATCTAAAGCTCCAATATTTTCACGCTCAGAGTTTGGTTTATGCTTTTAGATTTGAGAGCTCACTTTGAGGCTATCCATGTGACCCCTATTTTTTGGGGTCACCGGCACGACCTACTGCTATGAAAAAAATGCCACTATAACTGAGTCGTGATCAAATTTATTTTTATTTTTATCTTTTAATGATAGTTTTTGTGTTATAATATCAAATAATATATTTAAAAGATACAAAGAAATAAAACATACTTTATATATGTTTAACGGGTTTATTCAAACAACAATTATATTACAACAACAAATGGAATAAAAATTAGACATACGAAACTTCTAAATGATTACAATACACCTATGATGCTTGTACATAAATCTCAAAAACATGAGAAAGGTCAAATACACTTGTCAACAGTATAAGGGCATCCTACAAATCTCATGCAATGAAGGCAAATGTATGTATATCATGACCTCTGGATAGGTGATGGACGATTTGATCGTGAGATTAACTATCCTACCCAGATTAAATTACCGAGGTAGTTCGGTCAAACGTTGCAGCGGAAGCCAAATCTACCTAGGGTCGTTCTCTCAAAAAATATATATACCCGCTGATGAACGTCGTTTTACTCACCAAAATAAAATTTGTATTATGCCAAGATTATCCTAATACAATTCTAAATAGAATAGTGATAAGGTAAATCCCAAGGTCGGTCTCTACGGAAATCAATATCCTTCTAACCAGTTAAGCACGTAAACTAGAATTACTAGCGACTGAACAAAAGCAATAACAGATTGTTGGTTGTTTGTTGTTGAGCAAATATAATTAACAGAGAAACGAATAAAAATACAAACAGATAGATGGATATGAAATATAACAGATAAAAGACAAGTGCGATGTAATCCCGTATATTAAACCCTAGACAGATAAACGGACATGAATGACGATTGTAATCATAGATGTGGAACACTTTCTCATATGCACGATCAGATGTGTGGTAAGATCAGCTACATACTGCTATCGATCAATCGAGTTTATGCAAGACGATGACATAAATATCATGCGAACATAAACTCGGTCATTCATCAAGTTATCTAATCAAAGCATAAATATACGTTCATACATCGCACCTATA
>JAYMSL010002595.1:0-13971 GCA_036897195.1 Plantago coronopus | reverse complement strand
CGACTTTATCCGTCGCTATTTTCGAGCGATTCGTCGCTATTTAGCGACCGATAAAGTCGTCACTATTTGCGTCACTATTTTCCTGTTTTCTTGTAGTGATACTTTACAGAATACTTATGGTATTCGGCCTAACACAACCTAGGTTGTTCACTCGGTTGTTCCAACCTGTATCTCAACCTAGCTATTAACCTTAATAGAATTGCTGTAAACAATTATGATAAAGCAGTAAATCATGCAAGAAGGACACAACAATTTTATTTGGATGCAACTACACCCAGAAGCACAAACGTGCTAGACAGCTAGTTAGATTGTATGAGTAACAAGAATGAATTCCTAACTCCTAACTCTCTATCTAGACAAATACAGACTAAGAACAATTATGTAATGCCTTAAAAGTATAAAGTTTGTGTGATTACAATGAACAAACTAAGGCCCTATATATAGATGAGCAGTCGTCGCCTTAGTGTTGTTCGAATCCCATTAGGATTGTGTTACCATTCATAGATTCCTTGTAGAAATCTTCTCCAAGAGATGTCTTTCAAATTCCGTTCTTTTCTCCTAGTATAATCTTCTAAGATCTTCTGAGAATATCTTCAAGTATCTTCAAGTATTTGAGAAGTGTCAAAACTCCTAAAATAGATGAATCAAGTGTAGCAGTTCTGCGGTTGTTGTAACCCCAAATGTGGTTGTGTCAACCTTGAACTTGGGTTGATATAACCCTGAAAAATCTACACTTACAGACAATTTTTTTTGTATTTTTATTAATGGGAAAATAGCATGAGAAATGCTTGGAACAATTACAACGATGACAAAGATAATACCTTTACCAAAAAAAAAAAAAGATGACAAGGATAATACCAGAACTAACTGAGATTCAATCTCCGAACCCTAGCTGAACCCCGCACATGAAAACACCTAAGCCAACACCAAGAGACCAAACACACCTGAACCAGCAACATAGGAATTCATCTAAACCACACACACCCAAACCCGAATTCACCTAAACACCTGAATCAACCGCTTGAGCCAACACCCAAACATGAACCTGAAACACGACTAGAACCGGAACCAAATACACAGGTCGCCTGAACCTCTTCGAACACCTAAACTATAGTAGGACTCCTTCACCAACTCAAAACTGATTTGTCTTAAACCTCCAAATACTCAAAACTCTTCCACCTAAACCTCAACCACAAACCCCATTGTCGCCCCCAAACTAACCCCGACCTCCACCTTAATGTTAACTTCCCACAACCCAATTTAATCTCAAAAACATTAACCCTAGCAGTGAAGTAGCCTCTAAGATGACCTAACAGAGCTATATAACAAACAGAACCAACAAATCCATGATATGCCTAACTATCTGAACCAAACACGAGACTGTAAACTAGAGGAAAACCCAACAACTTCAAGAGCATCTTCTCTTCACCACCGCGCGCTGCTCCACACCTAAACTTTGGCTGCAACAAGTCTGTGTACGCAATCATCACCTTTTCACCTTCACAAAGACGCCTTATACTCCAAACAATTACTCGTGGTCCATATCCACATTGTCCTACACCATAAAATGAGCATCTCGACTCCCTTAATTCCATTGCCACATAACAATCATCAACTCCATTTCTCGTAGTCTGCTCCAAATCCATAAAACGGCACTTTGTGGCCTACAACCAATCTTACTATCCTGCACCTCAACAACATTTGTCATCACCAAACACAACACCATCTCCATCAACTCCAAACTCACATTCTCACCAAACACACTCTCCTTGCATCTCACTTACCCATCGCGCGCAACCTTTCAATACACCAGTACCAGAACTGCCACACCAAGGGAATCCCATACTACGTACTGGAGAACTTTTGCAACTGCAGAACCGGAGAACCTTTGCAACTGAACAATACCATACTACGTACACAAGAACTTTTGCAAGTGAACAATACCTGTGGCATACTGTGTAATTAACGTGAATTATGTGTCTTGTGCCAACAAATTTGATGACTAATGGGGGTAAAGTAGAGAAATCACATGACTCAGATTGGGATTATTATCACCACTAAAAACACCAATCTGAAATACCACCACCCCCTAGTATTGTAGATTGGTGTTTTGAGTGGTGTTATTAACCCGACTACGCAAACCGATGCGGGCTTTGAGGGACGAAAACACCACACCACTTCTCCTACCAAACATCCAAAGAGTGGTGTTTTTCGTCTTGGAGACCGTGTCGGGACAAAAAACACCACACCACACCTCCTACCAAACGCTACCTTAGAGTTTTATTGTCCTATTTTATAGTAGTTTTAAATTGTTGGATTGTACGCCGGATTAAATACATGTGGGCTAATTCTGATTTTTTAATATTATAAACTTTTTGCTAAATGTCGAATAATGGTTCAACTTATAGTAAAAACAATTCGACAAATAATCACTTAAGATAAGAGAACATTGTGAAATAGTACTACTTTCAACACTCTTTTGGAACTTAGTGTTGCATAAAAAAAAATCTTGCAAATTAGCGAAAAATGTTTTGCAAAATAGAGACGTAATAGTAAATTTTTGTTCAACAAACCTTTCTTATTTTACTCATAAATTAAAACTAACATAATCTTTAATTAAAATAAACAAACTTCTCTACTAATCTTACCATCTTACATTCCCATATTTTCATTAAGTGGGTAACGCGTGCATCAACTTGTTAGTCATAGCAGATTGATGCTTGTATGTTGTTGTCCATGCATTATTGTGTGATCTATGTTATATAAGTGGTAGTTGATTACTTTGTTAAAATTTTACAATATTAATGTTTCCGGTATAATTTATGGTTGATTAGCTAGTTAAATTAGGAACAATTTCATAAGAGTAATAAGTATTTAAAAAAACACTAAAAAAAACTCTCTCTGCGAGCGAGAAAACCCTAATGCGAAAAACCTTTGCCGGCCACCAAACTCCGATCAAATTCCTCCAATCGGTGCGGAATGGTCATCGACCAACGCACTAAACGCCCTCGCCACACCACGGATCCAGGTATGGAAGACATACCAGATCAGCCGGAGCTTCATGCTGCCGCATCAACTCATGCCAAACCAGCCTCGTACGCTAGCAAGGTGACGCCACCAGCGAAACCGAAAGATGTGAGGGCAGACTCACACAAGATTCATGAAGAAAGTGCTTTGATTACGATTCGACCAGCATCGGAAGATGAACCTTTCAAGCAGGTGGAATTCGATGAAGAGCTGGAAGTAACTATGAATAGACAATGGAAAGATACTGTGTTGATCAAGATTCTAGGGAACCCTTGGTACTATCCGACTCTCTTGACTAAACTGGATACGATGTGGACTCTCAATGGTGAGTTTGAATTGATGGACCTCGGATGCGGATGCTACTGTATGAAAGGACTATCTGATAAGAAAAGAGAAATGATCCTCACCGAAGGACCTTGGCAACTAGCAGGGAACTTTCTCTCGATCCGCAAATGGAAACCAGAATTCAATGCCGAGAACGATAAGATTGATAGTGCAATTACGTGGGTTCGTGTGCTTAACCTACCTATGGAAATGTTTCGCGAATCGGTGATCCAAGCTCTTGCAAAGTGTGTAGGAGATCCGATTAAATATGACGGATGTACTGTTAACGCAACCAGGGGAAAGTTTGCGAGATTTTGCGTTCAAGTTAACACTGATGAACCCCTTGAGTTGGGGATTAAGGTTAAGAATAAGGTGTATCAAGTTGTGTATGAGAACTTACCGTCCCTATGTCATGGGTGTGGGAGAGTAGGACATACGGTGGGGCAGTGCACTCATAACAAAGCTACAAAGAATTCTGAAACAACACAAGGAGAGGAGGAAGCAAGTGCTGGACAGAATGGTGATAATTCACCAAATGTCCCAAGAGGGGACAAATCAGAATGGCTCGCTGAGATGGCTGCAAAGGGCGAATATGGAGATTGGATGACGGTTACCCGTCGGAAAAAATCAACAACCACCACTAGGCCGACGGCGCGTGGAGGTCAGACGAACACCCATGCAAACCCTAATCAACAGGGAAGGAAAGTGGGCCAGAATTCGAAAGAAGCCCAATCGGGGAAAACTACGAACCAAGCTGCTGGAAAAAGAGTTCTACCCCAATCAATTCTGCAAGGAAGTGCCTATGTGCAGGCCCAAAAAGATAAGAACCTTAGTCAGCCCAATCAGCATAAGGGTGGTTCGTCAAAAGTGGCCCAACCACCAAAAGACCCAATGTTTGATAACCCTATAAAAACATTCTGCAATAATATGTTCTTAGTTCTGGACGGAGAGAAAGAAAAAGACGATACAAACATACAGGAAGATGGAACCAATTCCAATCAACCAACAGGAGGAAGCAATGGAAATCGATCCAAACTTGATAGCAGTAGTGTTTCAGGACGGAGCGTGGGTGATACAAATAGTAGAGCCTCCCCCATTCGAAACCCGACAAATCCAGTTTCGAGGCCCTTCCATGATATCACGAACCGAATGGTTCGAAAGGGTAGTGACGGTTCTGGAGATTCCCCCGACCATATGGCAAGTGAAAGTATCGACAATAATTCTGACAAATACGGACATGGACAGACTGGGGTATCAGACATGGACGCTTCCGATTCAGGAGAAACAAAGACAGGAACAGCTGAGCTTGGCGTTACTATGCCAAGCGATCGCATCATGCATGAAGATAGGGATTGATAATCCTATAGAGCCCGAATCTGTATATAGTTTACCTATGAAGATAGTTTCGTGGAATTGTCAAGGAGCGGGGTCGGAAGACTTCAAACGTAATTTTAGAGACTTAGTTCGATCTCATCGACCTACAGTAATTTTTGTTATGGAAACACGAGTTTCGGCAGAGTTGGCGTATCAAATAGCACCGACTTTGGGATATTCAAACTACAAGATTGCGCCCACAGAAGGAATGTCTGGGGGTATATGGATGCTGTGGAATGAGAGTAATGTTAATGTTGATATCACATTAATTGAAGATCAAGGGATACATGCACTAATCGGACCTACTACGGAGGAAAAGTGGCTAATATCCGGTATATATGCGAAACCGAATGAGATGGCAAAGGAAAGAATATTCAGTAGACTTGTTGAGATGTCAAATTTTATTGAAGTTCCCTGGTTAGTCACGGGGGATTTTAATGAAATTCGGTTTGCTCATGAAAAGCAAGGAGGGCGCGTTGCGGGTTTGAACAGACTAGCAAGGTTTAATAAATTTATTGCAGATTGTGACCTTCATGATTTGGGGTTTAATGGACCAAAATACACATGGGATAATGGACGAGAAGCGGGGGCGAGAATCAGAGAACGTCTTGACAGGGCCTTGGCGAATGCTTCTTGGATAGAGAAATTTCCCGACAATGCAGTTTTACACTTACCAAGACTAAAATCTGATCACCATCCAGTGTTGACGAACTGTTTTGGCACAAGTGGACCAGGCGAAAACAAGCCATTTAGATTCGAGGCTATTTGGTTCTCTTCACCATCTTGTGAAGAAGTTTTACGTGAAATCTGGAGTGAAAATCAGAATATTGAGGAGGCAATTGCAGCAGTTCCGGAAAAGATTATACCTTGGAACAAGAAAGTATTTGGAAATATTTTCCGCAAGAAACGAGGACTTGTAGCGAGAATAGCAGGAATCCAGAAGTGCACAGGAGGCCGAGAGACAACCGGTTTGAGGGAACTGGAAACACGTCTTATCAAGGAGTACAACGACATTCTCGAACAAGAAGAATTATTTTGGTATCAAAAATCTCGAGTGAAATGGCTTCGTGAAGGAGATCGTAACACCAAGTTTTTTCACCATTCAACGTTGGAAAGACGGAGTAAAAACCGGATTATCACATTGAAATTGGATGGGGAGTGGACTAAAGATGAAGAACTACTGAAGCAACATGCTGTGGATTTCTTTACTAATTTATTTGGTGGAACTGGTGCATCTAATATCATTGTAGGGACTGAGCATCTCCCAGCCTCTAGATTTCAAGTGGAATTGGATGATGGCATGCGAGATTCACTAAGCAAAATTGTGGACCTTGCAGAACTCAAGAAAATTGTATGGGACACACACCCAATGAAGGCACCCGGGCCCGATGGGTTACAAGGGATATTTTACAGGAAGAGTTGGGACTGGACATGTGAGTCTCTGTTAAAATTCATGCAAGATGCATTCTTGCACAGGAGTTTTAACCCAACCATATGTCAGGCACACCTTTGTTTAATTGCCAAGGTACATAATCCTACTATCATCTCACAGTTTCGGCCGATTTCTTTATGCAATGTGTTGTACAAATTCGTTACTAAATGCATTACATTGAGATTGAGAGAATTCATGCCACATCTAATTGGTCCTACTCAAAGTAGCTTTATCAAGGGGAGAAGTTCGCAAGATAATATTTTTCTTATTCAAGAGGTATTACATTCTCTTAGAGGCAAGAAGAAAAACAAAGTTGGATGCATGATCTTGAAGCTAGATTTGGAGAAAGCATATGACAAGATTAATTGGAACTTTTTAGAGAACACCCTTCGGGTCTTTAAATTTCCAGAAAGTCTTGTGGAGCTTATCATGTTCTGTGTCCGAAACGCTTCTACACGCATATTGTGGAATGGGGAGGCTTTGGAACCATTTGAACACGGCTGTGGTTTACGGCAGGGGGACCCTCTATCCCCTTACCTCTTCGTCATGTGTATTGAGAGACTATCATATTTAATTCATGAAGCTGTTGGCACGGGGAGATGGCAGTCGATTGTACCATGCCGGGGAGGACCTAGTCTTTCGCACCTTTTCTTTGCTGATGATCTACTACTTATGGGGAAAGCTAGTGTTACTACTGCTCGAGCTATCAAGAGGGTTATGGATACTTTTTGCTCACATTCGGGACTGACGGTGAGTGCACCTAAATCCAAAATATACTTTTCGAAGGAAGGTGGAGGCAATCTGAAGACTCCAATATGCAATATATTGGGCTATGGACAAACACAGCACCTAGGGAAATATCTAGGTATCCATCTACAGCATGGGAAAGCAAGTCGCGAAACTTATGCAAACTTGATGGACAAGATACTGGCTAGATTCAGCGGGTGGAAAGCTAAGTATTTGTCACTTGCGGGACGAGCTACTTTGATACAGTCGGTATCTTCCGCACTGCCTGTCTATGCCATGCAAGCTAATTGGCTCGATCAAGCAACTTGTGACAAAATGGACAGACTTAATCGTGATTTTGTGTGGTCAAATGATCCGACAAAGAGGGGTATCCATCTAATAGGCTGGAAGCAAGTGCTGAAACCAAAGACAAAGGGAGGTCTAGGTATCAGGGATACAAGGACAAATAATGAAGCCTTGCTGGCTAAATTGGCCTGGAGAATCCTAAAACAGGATAACACCATATGGCAGCAACTCATTCAAGCTAAGTACCTGAAACAGAGTACACTCACATTGTGCACGGCAAAGTCTGGAGATAGTAGTGCTTGGAAGGGAGTTTTGCGGAGCTTCAATCTAATCAGACCCTTCATAAGATGGAATATTGGAGATGGAGTTGGTATTTTATTTTGGTACGATATCTGGTTTGAGGAATCAGCTCTGAGTGACCAAATGACATACATTCATCCTAATGACAAGAAAGCTACTCTAAGCCAAGTATTACATGCTGATGGAAGCTGGAACTTTGCAAGTTTACAAACATCAGTCCCACAACAAATTCAAGCTAAGCTACAACAATCAGGTCTGTACACATCTCAGGAACCAGATACATTAATTTGGAGTAAAGCCGCAACAGGGAATTTTACCTGTAAGACAGCTTATATAGCCCTGCAAGAAGAATACTTAAATGAGACTTCTACGGATCTCGACATGAACTGGGTGTGGAAGAGCCCCATCAGCAACAAGCTCAAAACTTCTTGTGGTTAGCCTGCCAGGATAAACTTGCAACTAATTCCCTGAGGAAACAAAGGAAGTTGGCTGTTAGTAACACTTGTATACAATGCGGAGAAGCTGAGGAAGATGTTATGCACATTTTAAGACATTGCACCCCAGCAAAGAAAGTATGGCGCAAAATCCGCAACAAAGCAGCCATAGACAAAGATAGAGTCATACCTGATCATATGTGGTTAAAGGCCAACCTAACCACAACACGAGAAGAAAGCAAAGAAATCCCGGAGCTGCCTTGGGCCGTAGTGTTCATCTCGACAATTTGGACTCTCTGGAAGTCCCGCAATGAAGCAGTTTTCAGGGGAAAAGCTATGCCGATCCAGCAAGCAATTCTACAGGTAAAGCAACATAGCCTCGACCTGTACGCAGCAATGAAAGATTCAAACCAACAAATCATCAGAAAGAATTGGGAGAAACCTCAATTGGGATGGATGAAGCTGAATGTTGATGCCAGTACTCACATGGACCTGCGACGAAGCTCCATTGGCGGAGTAATCCGAGACGAGACAGGGAAATGTCACGGAGGCTTTTCTGAGGAAATTGATTTCACCTTCACAAATTCTGCGGAACTACAAGCTCTTGAGAAAGGGCTATCAATGGCGTGGGAGCGCCGATTCCCCCAAATTGAAGTAGAGACTGATTCAGCTCACCTACTGCAAATGTTGACGGGGGAGAAGGAGGTGCCGGTTGAACTCTCAGCTCGGATCGACAACTGTAAGCGGCTACTGCGATGCCCATGGAGGATTAAGCTACAATGGATTCCAAGGAAGGCCAACCTGGTGGCCGATTTGCTATCTCGGCCACTCCGGAGTGGATATGCTGGTGTATTTGGGGAAGACGAGTTGCCCCCAGATATTTTAGTTGCCCTTGAAAGGGACAGTATGTAATTTCTTTTTTTGAAATTTTAATATTCCTGATTACCAAAAAAAAAAAAAAATAAGTATTTAAAAAAAAAACATAAATTCATAATTTTCCCTGAAGATAATGTACATGTTGATGAACACATAATACTTGAATATTGCATCACAGATTCATCTAAATGAAATTTCTATCTTCAATATTTTAACTTTTCTCGTTATCTTTTGAATAAAATAATTTAAAATATATTTAATATTTCTTGCCATGTTTAAAATAGTCATCCCTAATGTTAACTTAGAGTTCAATGTAATCATTGTTACACCCAGGGGCGGAGACAGGGCGGAGCGAGTGGTGCGGGCCGCCCTATCTAAATTTTTTAATTTGTATATTTTACTATTTAACTTTTAAAGATGTTGACATTTCATTCTACTCAAATGTTCAAATTTATATATTCTATCATTTAACTTTTTAAAATATTGGCATGTTTAGAGTATTAACATCAGTTTTATTATAAAATATCACCTAAAACCACCCCTAACTTTCTCCTTATAAATTTTTTCGCTCGTATTGAGTAATGAAATAAAATCACATTACCTATTTTATATATAAAATTCAAAAATAATAAATCGGTTTAGAAAAAATACACTGGAAATGTTTTAGGAGATTCTCTTGGCATGTGGAAATAATTCCCTAAAATTTTCATATGGGCCCATGAAATTTAGAGAATCTGCTGCATTAGATTTTTTTTTATTACTTTTTGCCATATTTAGGTATAAATTCCATTTTAAGGAAACTGATGTTAGTGCTCTTAGAGCATTCACATCAGTTTCCTTATAAAATATCACCTAAAACATCCCCTAACTCTTTCCCTATAAATTTTTCCGCACGTATTCAGTAATAAAATAAAATTAGATTCCTTATTTTGTATATAAAATTCAAAAATAATAAACCGGTTTAGAAAAAGTAAACTGTAAATTTTTTAGGGGATTCTTAAATCTTGGCATGTGGAAAAAATTCGATAAATTTTTCCTGCGGGCCCATCAAATTTAGGGAATCTGATGTATTGCTTTTTTTTTCCACTTTTTGACGATTTTTTGCCAATATTTAGGTACAAACTCCATTTTAGGTGAACTGATGTGCATGCTCTTAGAACATTAATAGCAGTTCACCTAAAATGGATTTTTTGCCTAAATACTGGTAAAAGTTATAAAAAACTGAAAAAATGCAATGCAGGAGATTCCTTAAATTTGATGGGCACACATGAAAATTTTAGGGAATTTCTTCCACATGCCAAGATTTAAGCATTCCCTAAAAAAATTTCTGAATAATTTTTGTTAACCGGTTTAACTTTTTTGAATGTTATATAAAAAAATAGGGAAATCTGATTTTATTTCATTACTCAATACGTGCGAAAAAGAAATTATAAGGAGAGAGTTAGGGGAGGTTTTAGCCTTTTAGGTGGTACTATATTATAAGGAAAAATATTCTGAGGCCGCTCCATCTTACGTGCATTAGATTTTATTAAATTTTTTATTACTATTTGCGAATATTTAGACACAAAGTCAATTTTATGTGAACTTATATTAGTGGTCTAATTTTCCCATAATAGGGAGATTTACATTTTTCAGTTCGGATTGTTCTGGATCAGGCCCTTAATAATAATGAGCTAAGAGACCTCGAGGGACAATTACAGGCCAGTCCAAAACTCTGGGCTTTGCCTTGCTTAGTGGACTTGAGGCTTAATCTGTCGAACTGTTTATAGTTTAATTTGCATCAAATCCAAAATGAACGTCATGTCATTACTTATCACTACTCAGTACTCACTACATGCCGGTACATTGTTGGAAATTTTCAAAACACGAATTCACTACACATTATCAAAATAAATGTGCAATGAAAAATGCATATTTTAGAATAATGTGTTACACTTCCATTTTTTAAAAGAAACTTTCTAGTCAATACTCTCCTTGTAATTTTCCCATAAAACTGCATTCCGACAATAAAGAAGAAAGAGAAATAAAATTACATTTGCGTAAAAGTCTAGAGTATATTCTACGGGTAAGACAAATCCGGATCCCATGTGCATGTGGTCGTGTATGGTGGAATGCATGTATGTAAATTGAGTACAGTGATTGTACGTACGTACACTTACCCAGTATCAAAGCCAGGAAATCGAAGTAACTATACAATCCAATTGATTATACACTTACTGTTTGTAATTTATGACATAAGGTAGGACGTTGACAAATGAAAGTGGTGTATTTTATATGCAATTTTGGTGAAACTTGGACAAATTGTTGTGTTTAAAAATGTCAATATTAATGGTGACTGACTAGACGATCAACTACATATTTATGTTGGTGTTGTTCACTATTTCATGTCTGCATTGTTTTAGCACTATCACATTGACACCTTTTTGAGTATACATTGTTCTCAAAAAATCAGGTTGAGTAGAGAACTTTAATTTTCTATGAATCTGATCCTGGATTTCATGTAATAGTTGAGCAGAGAACAAACATATCTTTTCTCAACACTATATATAAGTGGTATTTGTAATCCACTTCTAAATTGAATTTAGTCAAGTTAGATACTTAGACTTATATGTCCAAGTCTAACTCGTCCATTTTATAAGTTGATGAATATGTTTTGTCACGTAATTGATGCCAATCCGGTTGTACTATTTTTTCATTGCGGGAGTTTGATCTCATTAAATTTCACCCCAAAAGTCTTTTATAAGGAGACAGCGGTATTAGACTCAATACACTAATTGTTAACTTTTAGTTAGTTGGTTTGGTTTAGTCGGTGTTGACTGAGTGCTTGGGTGGAGGTTCCTTAACTCCCTGGATGTAATCGTTACTTTGTACATCTAGTAAATATTTTAATACAATTTTGCATTTTCAAAAAAAAAATATTATACTTGGACTCTGTTCAGTTCACCTTAATTTTAGTTCAGCTTCATTCAGTGCAGCTTTGCGTAAATCAAATTCATACTTAAGTTCAATTCAGTTCACCCTAATTTCAGTTAAAGTTCATTCAGTTTTATTCAGTTCAGTTTATGTTTACATAAATCAAATTCATACTTGAGTTTAATTTAATTCAATTCATGTTTATTCAATTCAATTTAGTTTAAAGATTTTCAAATAAATTAAACGAATCTTACTACTCCATACCTTAACACTTACTCGAGTTTTGGATAAACATCACCACTAAATCGAATGAAAATTTACATTCTTAATGATAAAGTAGTACTCCCTCCGTTCAAGGAGAAGTTTTCCATTGTATTTTTGGTCAACAAAATAAGGGAAAGAAGTATTATATTGTAAGTGGAGTAGTTATAATACGTTTTAGTGTGTTGTATGAATAAAGATTGAGGACCACATGTCCAAAAAAAGAAATGAGAAGATTTGTATTGACTTGCGAAAAAGGAAAGTGGATATTATTAACTGGACCAAGGAAGTAAAACATAACATATTCGTGTTAAAGTTAAATAAGCTGTAACTGAACGTGCTATAAAATGATATTTTATGAATTAAATATTACTACTTCTTAGTACTAATTAGTAAAAGAAAAAGGGTTTTAGAAGTAATAAAAGTGCCTCTGTATATATGAATCCGTGTCCTTAATTGTATAAATCATATGTTTTGGAACTTGTCGGGGGAGAAATGTACTAAAGCTTTTAATTAGTGTAAATGGCAGATAAGTTGTCCTAGTCGGTTTCTTGTGACATTTAAATATTGCAAAAGTTGCCCAAATCTAATGCCATATTGAAAGCTGACCTACTCATAAATTAATCAACCATCTGCATACATTAACTTGCAACTATGGGTTAATCAAAGAACTAACCCAACCAAATTCTTTTCCATTTTCAATAACGTTGGAAACCCGCATTTGTTGTATATATTTGAGTCTGCATTTATCGAATCCCACATGCTCACACAATAATACAATATAATAGTATAAATACGCATGCTCTAGGTGAGAATACTCCCGTAAAATTTGGATTTGTAGTCAAGGAAAAATTTCTCCTCTCATCAACAAACTGAGTTCACCGGGCTTTACCTCAAACAAATTTTATCTTAGGTTACATAGCCATTCTTTTTCTTTCTCTTTTTTTGAATTTGAAGCGGGAAAGTGAGAATCAATAATGATTCTCCATTTATCCTTGAGATGTGATTCAAAAACTCAAGCTATTAATTGTAAGGAAAGTGTCTTACCAATTCTGAACTATGCTTCGTTTTCTACCAGCTATTCTTAATTTTGTCATACATAGTTTAATCCCAAAACTCAAATATTCTTCAAAATACAATATTATTTTGTTGGTGACTCTTTGTCATGACCTTGATTAATTGTACTTATTTAACTCTAATAACTTTTTTAATTGAACTTAGTTTGTGTAAGACAGATTGCATCCCACTTGCAGTTGGGTTTAAAAATAGATTAAGTCATGAGTAAATCCAAAACCTCAAACTTTTGATTATTAAAGCTTCCTTCATAAACAATTCTCGATGACCTAGTCCCACATGCAAATGGATATCTATGTACATTGGATCTCAATAATATATACTTTGATTAATACTTGATTAGATTCTTAAGTTTATTTTTTCCCATATAGGGTTTGCAAATCGGTTGATTATTAAATCTTTTTAACCCATTTTCGTACGGGTGTTTTGTAATTAATTATTCCAATTTGATTAGACGTCACTTCATAAATCATCTATTATCAACCCGCATTAGTTAAATTGTTACCACCTTACTGTAATATTTCGCATCTCACACATTAATACGAGTATGATAGCAACATTACAGTTATACTAAAACGAAAATGTATGAAGTTATCTTATACGAATTTGATATAAAAAAGAGTTGATGCGGCAAAGATGTAGTTGGACTTTCCAAGCAAGTGGTGAAGCTATCCACGTGGCAGGAGAAGAGTATTAAAATTGAAGTTGTCGTATTAGCTTAAATTAAGGAAGTTATTAGTATATGGAACCAGTGATTAATGGAGTAACAATCTGATTAACAATCCCATGACATGTGCATGTGTCTCCCAACTAATGTGATTTAATTAATACTCCCTCCGTCCCACAAAACTTTACCCGTTAGGGTTAGCGCGTAGTTTAAGAAAATGAGTTAAAATAATGGAGTAAAAATGAAAAAGTAAGTGG
>JAYMSL010002594.1:0-13973 GCA_036897195.1 Plantago coronopus | reverse complement strand
GGGGTTGGGGGGGGGGGGGGGGGGGGGGTAGGGGGGGGGGGCGGGTTTGGAGGATGGGGTGGGTGGCAGTAGAGAGGCTACGGCCTTATTGGTGTCGGGAGGGCGGCAGAGGGGAGGAGAGTGGGGATAGGGTGCTGGCGGCTGCCGGCGGAGGGTGGGGGTAGGAGAGGAAGATCGTGACTGGAGGATGGAGTGTAAGTGACAGCTAGGTTTAGGAATTGGGGGAAACTGGAGAGTTTGGTGAGCTTTAGTTAGGAGAGTAAATGGAATGAATTGCCAAAATAGCCTTCTACATATAAATATATACCATTTCTAGCCTCTTACAACGTCAAAAACTAATTTCATCTCTAACCTTCTATTTGCCACATAAGATGCAATGTGTATTTATTAAATACACAGCCTTTTGTAAACTAATGCCATTAATGCATTTCAAGAGTTTTATTTACATATGTATGTAAATTAAAGAGCCAACACACTCAATGGCAAAGCTTAAGTTCATCCTGAAATTAAGTTACACAATATACTAAAAAATAAGGATGCATCAATTCTTGATAAACTAGCAGGGATAAAAAAAGTAAAAAATTCCTATATAAATGAAACCTTCTTCTTCGACATCGGCTTATGTTACCAATCATCCTATAAAAACGTCCTTCACTTTGATTCTTTACGGGCAGAATCTGGAGTATATAGTCGAGCGCAAGCACTGCTGAAATTTTTGATTTTTTTTTAATTTCTCCCTCCCCATATAGTTTTTGCACATATTATTTAAAAAAAAAAAAAAACTGAGAATAGTATTGAGATTATACAAGTAGGATATGTCATTAACTTATTTATAAGTAATGAGAAGTATGATATTTGTACATATAAACAATACAAGTGGTGTAGGTAGGACTGTAGTAGTAGTTAATGAAAGTATCTTTTGATATAGAATACAAATAGGCTGCAATTAGGTTATTAAATGGTATGTAAAATTCGTAATGGTACGGTCAGAAAATGACAAAATATTACACTTGAGATGCAGTGAGTATAGTATTTTCGATTGTGTGAAGCCCCTTACAAAAATTAGAGAGAACAGATATACATCATAAAGAAACACAATATATGCATTATATTGAACTTTGGAGAATTAAAATTGACATCCCCATCCGTTTAAAAAAAAACAAATGGAATTCCCCATCTATCATTTAGCACAGAACTAACGGAAGATGAGAAGACCAGGAGCATGTATGTTGCACTAACATACATGTTAAAGAAATAAAAAATAAATTTAATTAATTGAAATCCACGTCAAATCTTATGTGAAATGTAAAAGGCTATTTTGGCAATTCTTTTTGTACAAGGTTATAATGGCAAATAATGAAATAAGTTTTTGCATAAGGCTATTTTGGCAATAAACTCGAGTAAATGACTAAATGTAATATAATAAAAAAAACAAACCTAGCTAGAATCCGGTCCAGTTCGGTCCAGACTGAAAATTCCCCGGTCTTGGACCGGACTGGACCGAATTTTCAAATTTGCTGGACCGAAGACCGAATTTTCGGTCCGGTCCGGTCCGGTCCGGTCTCGTTTATGCTCACTTCTACTGCTGATTGGGAGTCGAAACTTGAAGATGCTCAAGTTGATGAAGCTGAGTCTACATTGAACAAAGCACTCACTCGGAACTATGAGGTAGGATGCTTATCAGAAATTCAGAACTAGTGACTCTGGAAATTAATTTTGCAACTTACTTGCTGATTTAACTCTTTTGAGGTAGGATGCTTCTGTTTTGGTCTTTATGAAATACCAGATGCTGCTAGAGAGTGCAAGATGATCTGGGATACTGTTGAAGCAGCTCTACCTAATGGAGTACAGGGAGAAATCCATGAAGATGCGAAGCTACTGGAGATGTTTCACAGAGCAGTCTAGTTACTTCCGCAGCTGTGGATTCAGTCTGGGTCTCTTGATGAATTCATTACTGCCTATTAATGAGATCTAGACTCTAGTCAAGGCATGGAATCAGGAGCCTGAATGACTCGCAAAGTTACAAAAAGACTTAAACAGCCACATTACTCTACGGAGGTGCTGAAGCTACTGTTCCTTCTCAGCTGAAAGCACAAGATTCAATATTTCCAGAGAACAGCATGGAGGAATCACTCCTCCTCCTATTCATCCTCATGCCCAAGATTCTCTGTGGTGAGATCAAGAAGAGACTGATTATTTAGCTTTTGCACTCACAATGTCTGGGAATTTTGAGACTTTTGCAAGCCACGTGGGACAGGTTCTACCAGGTGTGCATAATAGAGTCGAGAGGTGGTACTTTCTTGCTTTGCTACAGCGCAGCAGGCCAGGACTAAACAGTTTTAAGCCTAATAAAGAGATCTTTGGGGGTGGTCAGAAGAAAAAAAAACAAACCTCATGTAGAATCATTCTTGTTAGGGGCAAAACTATGTTCTCAAGATTCTACAAGATCTTCTGATGGTATCAAGTTTGCACGTGCAATAGTCGATTGTGTTTCCGCAGAAAAAAGTGAGCATGTACTAAGCCAAGCCCATAAGTTTCTGGGTGATATGTTATGGAAATGCAGCAAGACTGCAAGAGTATCCATTTCAGAGTTTGGAAGAGTTAATTTACATAATGACTCGATTAGTTCCTTAAATCATGCCTTTAAAATGGGAGAAAGGATCCAGAGATCAGGTTCAATCTCGGGTTAGAATATGCAGTAGAAAGGAATTTGGGATTGTCCTTTGAAAAAGCATTGTTACACTAAAAAATCACTGCTGGAAGTTGAGCAAAAGGTTGGAAACTATTGGCTCTTATTGCATCTGCAGAACAGAATCCACAATTCTCGTACCTCAGATCCTATCAAAACTCAGAATACAACTGCACCATAAACAGCTGAATTCCACTTCCACAGTCAACAAGTGCAGCTCAAATTACAAACCAAAAACATCAAAAAACACTCAAATCCCGCACACAGAAAACACACCTTTACCCTTCACTTGTACAAATTATTGATTTGAAGTACGAGAAGACTGAGCAGAGACGAAGATAGGGCGAGGAGTGCAGAAAAGGGAGATGCTGAGTAATGAGTATTACCATCTTTAACACAATACATCTATCAATGCAGCATGAAAACACTAATGCTAAAATTGAATTAACATAAACAGGAAAGAAAGCACTTGGATTAAAAAAACTACTGAATCGAACATCAAAATCAAGGAACTTGCCTGAAAAAGTTCGTAGCCGTGTAGAGCGCGCGGCTACGCAAGAGTCGACGGTTTTGCTGTGTTTGTTGGTAAGCTACTGCTACTGTGATTATGGGAGGCTTATGGGACTAGGAAGAAGAAACCAGGCAATTTGTGACTTGCTCAAAGAAAGGGTTTAGGAATTTTACCCCAGGTGAAAATGAAATTACCAAATTTTGAAATTTGGCCCGGTTGGGAGTTGGGACCATGGATTCGCGAATTCTGTTATTAATTGTTGCCGACTTTCCGTCTATACGTGTTACATAGTTCGCGTTTTAATTTTCAAACGAATTGGAAATTTCTTGTTCCTGAATTATCTGCAACAACTAACAAAGCTTGCTTATCTTGCTGCAAAATTCTCAATGCTACTTTGGCAGCTGCACCAAATTATGCACCCTCTCCTCTCCTCCAAGAAAAGAAAAGCATAATCAACCATTTCCAAAGTTTCAGTTTGTTCGATTCACCGGTATGATTTTTTTTATTCCTTGCTTCTGTTCTAATAGCTTCATTTGGCCATGTTATTTCTTTCATTTCTGATCATTCCTATTCGTGTATATATCAAGATTTCAGTTCATCATTTGTTTATGATATCGTTGATTCACTAAATAGAAATAGGAAAGTGGGAAAAAAATGTTTTTTTATTGCTCTGTCTAAACCCTGATTTGGCTATCTCTTTGAGGGAGAATTGAGACTCTGATTCTGCAGTAGGGATTTGTATTGTAGGTATTAAGGTATAGATTTGAGTTAGCAAAACTATCATTGAATCTGGGTTGCTCTAAAAGTATTTTGCATCCTGCTGTTGATTACAATGAGAATTTCAGTGAGGTTGATGTTCATTTATTGATTGGGACTTAAGGTGTTTGTTTTAATGTCCCAATGATTTTATATTGGTAAAGGAAAATTTATGGTACTATTGGTTAGACAGCATGCATGTCTTTGTTTTGATATCAAGCTTGTGAGTTGTGAACTCGAAATTACTTGGTTTGCATTTATAGACCATTCAATCATGTCTGTGAACATTTTTGCAGTATGATTAAATAGATGGTGTTTTCTTTTTTCTTGTGTACAGGCTATGTTCCCAGAATCTTTTCATGAATGTTGATGTCAACATGATGGTATGTGGTACTGACATTAGAATGTGCTCCAAAAGCATTATATCCTCAACTGTGAACATCCAGAGACAGATGGGCAATCGTGTTTGTGCTTCCGTTTTGCAATTGCCATCAAGTTCATGTTATTATTATTTCTCCAGCAGGCTTTCAAGATTACATTACACTTCCATGGGTGCTTCAAGGTCTAAAAGGATTTCATTTGTAAACGGATCTCCACAGTTTCGAAGTAACTTTTCTGGATATTGTAGAGCCAGGGATATGACTAGTTGCATTTCACTTGCATTTAAAAGCATGGTTAGTCCTAGATGTTATCGAAAGACTCGTATCAGCCTCTCAACTGCAAGCCATGATATGAGTTTGAGGCTCTTGAGGCAAACAAAAGCCTCTACTGTTAAATTTAATTCGGGTCCTGTTTCCGGGAAGCAACAATGTAGTTATGCTGGCATTATTATGGGATTGTTAGTTTGTTTTTCCATGACTCGATCTTCGTATGCCGAAGCGCACGAGGGAGACAGCTCTTCCTGCTCTTCACATGGGAAGAATGTATTGACCGACTATTCTGTGATTGGTCTGTACTCATTAGTATCCGTCATTTTTAGCTTCTTCATTTAGTTTTCCTAACAGTAAATAAAACTCAAATTGATAGAAAAATAAAAAATGCACAGGTATACCTGGAGATGGTAAATGCTTGTTCCGTTCTGTTGCTCATGGAGCTTGTATACGTTCAGGAAAGCCTGCTCCAAATGAGCACCTTCAAAAAGAACTAGCTGATGAATTGCGTGCTAGAGTATGTTCGACCTCTATTTTACCTGTAATATTTGTTTGTTTACTCTTCACAAGTTAACATTGACGAGATTTAATGACAACCTTACAATGTAATAGGTGGCTGATGAATTTGTCAAGAGACGGGAAGAAACAGAATGGTACGATACTAGTTTGAAGTATTATTGGTTTTCACCTTTCAGTTTCTGTTTTGTTACTCCTTTTCCTGCCCTCTGCCCTACTGTATTAATGAAATTTTCCTGGAAGAATTTGATATTCCTTCGCACATTGTACATTGATATTTTCCTATATCTTGTGGGTGTTGAAGCTTTATGTTTTGAGGAAGAGTTTGATAAACTAATTATAAGTTATCTGCCATTAAATTTTCTATGTTTTTCCAGACCTTCTTTGCCGGTATGGTATGGCCATGGACATACATAGTTGTAATCACAGATTTATGTTCGCTGCCATATATATGAAATGTCGTTAATATTTCATTTGTAGGTGTACTAACTTTCTCCTGATTTGGATAGTCAACACGTTGAATCTCTTTAGATTGATAGTTTTAATCTTTCAGTTTTATGTAATTGATCAAAGTTCAAAGTTCATATTTATTTCATTATTATCTCAGGTTCATTGAAGGTGATTTTGACACTTATGTTTCACAAATGAGGAAGCCCCATGTATGGGGAGGTGAACCTGAATTGCTGATGGCTTCTCATGTTCTCCAGTAAGTTTACATTTTTAGCTGTACTTGCTTGAGGGCAGCTTTCTCTGATAGATATACAATTAACTGTTTTATGGCAAATGCATAATTGCCCTTAACATCTGTTAGAAACTTTAAGTATGATTTAATTTATATCAGTTTCTGTTGATTCTTGCGTTTCTTTTAACCTCTTTGATTTTTCATCCCAAAATGCCCCCATCCCTTAATGACGTTCTGAATTTGGAGTTTAGGTCACATCGTTACAGAAAGGAATGATTTTAAATACATTTCAGGATGCCAATCACAGTGTACATGCATGATCGGGAATCTGGTGGCCTAATATCCATAGCTGAGTATGGTCAGGAATATGGAAAGAACAATCCTATCAAAGTTCTATATCATGGCTATGGTCATTATGATGCTCTGCATATTCCTCACGAGGGAGGTGCAAGGCCAAGACTTTGAATTCAATCTCATCTCATCTTGAATGAAATTTTGGTGCTGAAGACAGGTATGGTTTCTGAATCACTTGCTCAGTTTCGTAAGTATAGATTTTTCACCTTCGTGCGTCTAGCTTCCACATCTTTTCGTAATGTGTTCCACACTGGTCTATTACAGGGTTATGTATACATGACATACATGTTCATGATGGTTCCGTTTCCAATTTGCAAGCATGGACATTGGATGGCATTCCATTCCATCATAATAAGGACTCTCTCGAAGGGATATATATACCCAGCGTATTTACTCTTACTTGAGCGGTCAGAAAAAATGGTAGCCGTATCAGGACGCTGCTGTGCAAGGTCATACGGTCAAAACGATTGTTGCAACGTGTACCCCTGTTTGTTATGTATCTTTGGTGGTTATGAAGAGGGAAAATATCAGTTATCAACAGTTTTGATTGCATCAGGTTGCTGACATGTTCTCTTAGAAGTACTAAGCAATTCAAATCATGCATCTTTTCTGGTTACATGAACTAAATGACATGTTGGTCTGTGAATTGTGACATGCAATTTAATTGGGACATGTTCATTATGATAGTTTAGCTATCACAATCTGTTCATACATAACATGTTGGATTTGCAGAACCTGCTGAGCTACAGGGAATCACGCATTCTATGCTTCTATAAATCAATACGGTCTGATTTTAGTCCTGTAAGTAACATTCATCCTTAACCATCACACTGCAATGTGCTTGCGCCACACAAAAACCTGAAGTTGCCTCATGGAGACCATTCCCATACCCTTTTAGTTGGACAAATTTGCACCAGACCTTCCGGCGGCAAACAATGGTTAGTTGATCGGCTGAAGGTGGCTGATTATTTGTATTCAAGGCAGAACACACAAACATATCGCTGATGAAACTACCATGTGCTCCAACCTCACTACTTTATGGAATCTATATTCGATTAACGTATCACATTTCACCAAGTGCACAGGGATTTTAGTTCCTTTTACAGCGGGCAAATTGCTAGGGTACTGAAGTTGTGTACTGTGCAGGATTTTTCGTAATTCTGACATAGAATGCTTCATAAAGCTTCACATCTCAAGCTTGGATTAACAATCATCAACCATCTACAAAATATCATAAATGCCGAATAGTATCAAGCATTCTACATAAGCTGAAATTACATGAGCAAATATAAATATAAATGAAATAGAGAACAGTGAACCTGGCAATGCAAGATTGGGCTAGAACTGTTAAGCAAATAAATGAAATAATTTCATTTCTGATATAAAAATGTTACACAGTAAAAGTAACATAATTCTGAAACTGACAACGAAGCAGCAGAGTTTTCAAGGCGCTTGTCACGCTTCAACTCCAACCAATAGGTTGGGATTCGAGTCACACCTTTTAACGTTTCAAAAAATAAAAATAAAAAACAAACATAATTCTGAAACTACATGATCTTCAGAACATTGCATGTAGTATGGCAATTCTATGAACTGATGAATTGACAATATCCTATTCCTACCTAGTCAACCTTGTTTCTTTCAACAAGATGTTGAGGCATAAGGTCTTTTCTGAATTTAGGAAATCAACTTATATTGGATTCTACTGTATCCAGAAGTTGACCGCCTTTTGCTATATGCTTCAGGTCTACAATGTATTTGTCTCGCAGAAATCCGAACCCAAACGTTCCATTTCCATACTGCCAGATTCTACCCTCCACCTGGCGGGGGTTTTGGGCCGTTCCAGCTAATTCCGGGATAACCAATTCATAACTTGAGTTCACAAAAAGCATGCGCGAGACAGCTCCAATGTCTGAAGATGGCAAATGGTCCTCATTTTCTCCAGTTACATCAGGTGGGTGAAGATGCAGACGAGAATTGTATATCCGATTCTCTTCCGGAGGAAATGGAGATTCAATTAACGTTGTACTTGAAGTCCAAAACACGGGGGCATGGTAAGATAGAGGTCTAGAAGCATCCCCGACTTTCCGGCATGCAATGCCCCCAACATCATCATACGACACAAGATAGAAATCCAAACCCAAGTCATCACAAATACCCTGTAGCAATAAGCAGAAAGAGGCACAATGAAAACATGAGAAGAATCAAGGCCAAACGCCCCAACCCAATTCACAGCCCCCTTTACTGTATCATGCTTTCAAACAATGCACCTCGCAAACCAAATATCATATGCTGGTGTCACATAAATACTCATATGTCAACTAAGCATAAGACACTAACAGATGACATGGCCACATAGGGTAGAAGGAGCCGGTGAAAACTTACATGTTGAGAAGAACCACTTCATAGCTTTGTTCCCCATCTCACATGCACCCTACTTAAAATGACTACTTTTCTTTTTGTTTCTTTTTCATCTGATTTTATGCAAGTAATACTTCGGGACTAATATAACTTAAATCACATAACCTGTGGAGTTGGCTCAAATTGATCATACGGCTTCTGAACTTCAACCTTTAAGCAAGACAGATTATCAAAACGATTCATTGCAAATCTCCTTCATTCTTGAATAAAGAGCATAATATAGTAGAGAAGCAAAGGCCATGGACAACTGATGGAACAAAAAGCTACAAAGAGATCAAATTTTGAACATGTGTGGTGAAGCAAGGATGTTGAGCCAGGGACGGTTGCTTGAGGACAATTTAATGTAGTTGGATCTAACCATTAATCCCACAGAATCAAACATCGTCATCCATTCCAATACAAATTTCAAGTGTTCATACAATCAGCAAATAAACTACATGAAAGTCATCCTTTCCCTCTTTCACACTACAAGATTTCCACACCATCTCATTATATCGTTTGAGGGGAACATTTCTGTTACCAGGTTTTAATTTGATTATCTAAATATTAGGAACGTAAAAAGCAGGTAGGCACTTTGTCAAGTGCAAACATTCACAAGTCTACCAAGCTACGCTTACAGATACGATAAGAACACATAAAACCAATCATACAGAGCGAAAAGCAATATTGCAGGGATACCTTCCAGAGTCCCTGCAATGGGCGGCAAGGTACAGGTGAGCAATTGACAATCTTGACAAAGTGCTCTGGTTCCCATTTCCTCAGCTTACCCTGCTTCTCCTTCTCCCTCCTTCTCTGCCTCCTCGACGCCCCATTACCACCAGGACTCGTCCTATTAGCAAAATACTGATAAATCTCACTCATCAACCGATCAGGTGGCGATCCATACACATTCTCAAACTCCTCGCCCATAACATTTCCAGAGCTCGACACCTTCTGAAACCCAAAGTTGGAATGCTCCTCCACAACAACATGAGTTTTCCCCATAAAGCTAACATTCACCCTAATCAATTCACTCTCTTGGCTATCCAATTCCCCAATCAATTCCTCCTCATTCAGCCTCCCATCAGGATCAACATAATTAACCTCTTCCCCATTCGACGTCACACTAATCCACAAATACCGTTTCTTAATCACTCCATACCCACAATTCTTCGCCGGCGAAATTCTCGATCCAGTTATATAAAACGGGCCCCACTCGAAAAACACTAACGGCGCTGACGCGTCAGAGTCGGTAACTGAAGAGGATGAATCACCACAGCGACGCCAAAACCCAATTAGGTTATCGTACTGGTCGAGGATTCGGTAGAGATGCTTATAGGATATTTTACCGGAACCCCACTTCGGGATTTGAGTTTTGGATCCCCATCGGCGGTGGCACATGGCTAGCCATAGGCGTTCGTCGTGGCGGCATAGGGAGAGGTAGTGTTTTGAAGTGGAGGCGAAAGGGGAGAGCTCAAAAGGGTGCAGAAATGATAGAATGCAAAGCTGAACGTCGTCCGGAAAGTCGATGAAGGATGGTGAAAGCTCTGTTTCCATCTTTGTTGATTGAAGAATGATTTGTTCACTTGTGGGAGTGTAAATTGAATTGAAATTGAGGTGCAGGTGGGATTAATTGGTTTTGGAATGTGCAGATGAGTATAAATTTGTGAGATTTGGATGTGGAAGATTCCTCGGAGAAAAGGGATAATTCTCAGTTACAGCAAAGCAATTCTTGGAGTAATTTGGGAGTTCTGGAATTTGTATACTGAATCACGCATAATAAGAAGAAACAAAATTTATTGAATAAGGTCAAATGATAATAACAGTGGCCCTCTGTGGTTTGCATTTTTCGATCATTTAGTTTGTTAATGTGCAATTTTGCCCATTTGGATTTCATTTTGGGCTTCTAAACTCAACTCAAACAATTTTTGGGCTATGTTCCTTTCACCCCAAAATTTCGGAGGAACTGAATTCAAATATAAATTTGTACTATTGCACACACTTGAACTGATAAACTTGGACTGAAATTAGGCTTATATTGACCTGTAACTGATAAACTTGGACTGAAATTAGGCTTATATTGACCTGTATGTTGGAATTCTGAAACAAGACTTGTTAAACGAGGTCTGGTTTTCTTGTGAACGTGGTTACACAATTCTGCCACAGAAGATGACCCCTAAACTGACATTACTACTTTTCTTCTGTAGCACGGACCTTTCTGAACTCTTTCTTTACGTTTCTTTGTTGATGGTAAATGCTGCGTGTACGATTTTATCATAGTTCAAAACTCGAAGATCATTCATTATTGCATACAGTAGAAGAAGACTTCAAACTTTGATGACAAGTACATAGATTGTGATAAAAGTCCATATACAGTACACACAGCCAGAATCTCCTGCTTGCTGATGTTGTTCAAATTTCACAGGTTTATATGATACCATTCACGGATGCGTTCTACCGTGAGTCGACGCTTAGCCGAGCTCCATCGACAGACAATCTTCGACTCACACGTTCCCCTGAATCACGCCGCACATGTTTTGGATTCCCATCATCGAATACTTTACGCAATAATCCTTCAACGGATTTTGGCGAAGGATAAGACCTAAACTTCCTCAAGAGTTGAGAATTCGTATTGTAAAACTCAGTATAAGTAGGCACGACTAGCTTAACAGTAGCATCCTTAATCTGCTCCCTCAAATCTGCATCAGATACAATCTTGTACATGCTTCTATGCTTCTGACACATTTCATCAAATTTTATCATAAATGCCTCCATTTTCGCCCTCACTGCGCTTCCGTTACCTCCCTGATCTCTAGTATTAGACTCTTCTTTGTCAAGCAGTTTTACCAAACTTCCCCAAGCTTCCTTCTGGTACAAGTAAGCTGATTCCTCGGCAACTTGCCTGTACCGTTTCTTCAAGTAAGGCTCTCCAAGTATCTTACCGAGATCTGTACTTCTTGTCCTCATGTATATGTACCAATATGTATTCATTGCAAATATTTGAGATAGGACTCTATCTTTATAACGCGTTCGTTTGTGCTCCACGTTTCTCTGGATTGCCTCCATAACGTTTGATATCGCATCCTTCAGCAAATCTTGGTCATTTTCAGGATTTGAGAGCATCCCTGCTTTCCACAGTTGCTCAATTCCGAGTACTCGTGCCATTGGGGCGCTATAGCTGTCGATTGTTAGGTTCTTAAGGTAGTTGATAGCATATCTAACAAGTTTTGGTACAGATCCATCTTGAGGAGGAGGTATACCATCTTGATTGCCTTCAATTTGGAGACCAAACTCCCAAAAAACTCTAGAGGCTGCGTGGATTAGTAGCTTTTCAAGTTCTCGAAACCGTGAGCAAATGTCAGCACCTGCTTCGCCTTCGAAAATCAGAGAAAACTCTGACCTCAGCTTCTCTAGTGAATCAAACATGTCTAATAGCTTGAAGAGTTTCTGTGGTTCTTTATTGCTACGCGCAACACCTTCCCCAAACCGAAAGAACACGGCCATGATCTTGTCTGCTGTCTTGATGAAACACTCAGACCAGATCATCCCTTCCATGATGTTTCCTAGTATTGGACAAACAAAACATGATATATATCAAGAGAAGATATTTATGGTTTTAGGTAGCTAGAAATATTTGACTGACAATCTGAACAACCAAAGTATCAATGTCAAAACAGATTGTTTGAATCCTTCTTTACCTAGAACTTGTTCACATAGGTTCTTTTCTGATACGAAAACAGTTTTGACTGCAAGCTCAAAGTGCTGGATCCAAAGTGCGATTGCTGTTTCCAGACTAGCCCATTCCATTTCATCGATTTCTTCTGGTGTGTAGGTTTTTAGGTAATCCGGACTTAATCTCATTAAAGCTTTGGCTGCTCTTTTGTACCTTACCTGTAATATTCGAGTAAAGAGAATCGAGATCAGATAAAAACTCTATGTTTCATATCGAGTTTGGAAACAATGAATCATGAATAGTTGGAGAAAATACATGACGCAAAAATTCTTACCTTAACAAATATGTCAATACATATATCCAAGCAATCATTTGCAGCCAATACCTCAGAAATTTTACTAAGAACCTCAATCTCCAACTCACTTCCCAAACAACTATTGTTCAGGACCATTGTTTCGGCCTCATCATCCCCTGCCTGTCCCTGATCCCTCGCGATATTCTCATGCTTCAACATCTGCAGCAATCCTTCATACTCATCTTGCAAATTCAACAATGCTTCATCCAATAGTCCTTCAAACTTCATCGATTCCACCTCCGTCTCATAAACAGCCTTAAGCGTAACCAACGTTTCCATCAAACGCTGAGTCCTGTATTGATCAGTGGCTTTAGTCCTGCTCAAAAACTCAACCACTTCTTGAAGCTTCTGAATAGCCGGCTCACTCTCCCGGCTCAAGTCATTGATCGCTTCATTTAACCTGTCAACACAATCCACGTACACAATCAAGTCCTTAAGCCTTTTCGTAGGCCTCTTCTCCTTCAGTAACTTAGATGCTATCTCAACTAGCTTCCGCTGAAGAGACTCAAACAGTTTAAACCTCTCAAGAAGCGAAAGAGCAGGAGATATTGCACGATTAATCCTCGTTTCTAGCGCTTTGTTCGCTATAGATAGAGATTGCAATGGGGCTACTCTCCTCGAAGCCATAGCAAGGCTGTTGTGAAATGCTTCGAATTTGCCATCCATCTTCTTGTAAGTTTGATGGATGGCTTCCGAGTTTTGGAGGAGTGTGTTAAGATCAGAACAGGCTGCTTGTAACTTGTAACATGCTGCATCATCTTGATCATGCTCTTGTGCCATTGAAGAGTGATGTTGTGTGCTACTGCTAATTATTCTGTTTAGGAAGGACAATTATTCTTGTGACATTGAAGAATGAAGCAAATTGCTGTAGTTAAGCTGGATAAAAATGGAAAGATGAAGGCAGGACAATTTTGTAATGAACTTGACAGGTTTCGATATAATCTATGAGGGACAAATGGCATGTTGGGGGTGGAATACTGGAATACGACAATCAATGGTTCGGAGAGTTCTAACGTGACAGCCGGCCGGCAGTGTATTGGATGAGTTTAAAAATTAAAAGGTCGTCTCAATTAGTAATTAAGTAATACAAAAACTTGGGAGAGACCACTTATTTGTGGACTTTTCAAAAAGACCACATAATGGCATCATAATATGTGATGTTATTAATATAATGTCCAATGTTACCAATATTAATAATATGATAACATTTAGTAACATTTGACATTGTATTAATAACATCACATATTATGATGATATCATGTGGTCTTTTTGAAAATTCCACAAATAAGTGGTCTCTCCCAAGTTTTTCTCTTTCTAAATCCATGCATAAGAGTTAAAGACGTAAGTGTTCCTTATCTGGAGTAATCTTAGGATAAGACTACATTGA